>VDFB02075321.1:207570779-207726591 GCA_007258455.2 Sequoia sempervirens | reverse complement strand
AATTTACTTCATATGAATTTGAAATTTTTTTGTGAAGATGATGGCATTAGGAGAATTTTTTTTGCTCCTAGAACCCCTCAACAGAATGGGGGTAGTTGAAAGAAAAAATAGAACAGTGTAAGAAATGGCTAGAACAATTATGTAAGATGCTAAATTGGCATATATGTATTGGAAGGAAGTAGTTCACATTGCTATCTATCTACTTAACAGAGTGTAGTTTAGAGTCAACACCAATAATACCCCTTATGAGCTATGGTATGTAAGACCTCCTACTATTAGATACTTCAAAATATTTGGCAACATATGCTACATCAGAAGAGATGAAGCTAATCTTGGAAATTTTGATTCCAAGTGTGATGAAGGGATCTTTCTTGGCTAATCTACTAGAAGCAAGGCATACAAATGCAACAACAAGAGGTTAGGGAATATGATTGAAAGTGAAAATGTTAAAGTAGATGAAGACTTGTGTCATATCTCACATGAACATGAATTTTCTAGATTTGATATGCTTGGACCTGTATTGAAGAAGAAGAATGAGAAATATAATAGAAAGAAGAGAAGGAACCAAAACTAGTAAAGACATTGAAGACTCCAACAAAATATGTGCAGAAGAATCACTATGTGGATCAGATCATTGGAGATAAGGATGAAGGTGTGTTGACTAGGAGAAAGTTTACAAGAGCTAGTGAGCAAGTAAATTTGTGTTTGTTGTCAAAAGTTGATCCCAAGAACTTTGTTGATGCTAGCAAATATGACAATTGGATAAAGGAAATGGAGGAAGAACTTAATTTGATAGAAAAGAGTCAGACTTGGGAATTAGTTCACAAACCTGCTGATAAAAATATCATAAGAACAAAATGGGTGTTTCCAAATCAAACTGAATGAGGATGGTGAAGTGATGAGGGATAAAGCCAGATTGGTTTGCAAAGGATATTCACAAGTAGAAGGTATTATTTTGAGGAGACCTTTGCTTTGGTAGCTAGAATGGAAGGTATAAGGATGTTTCTTGCTCTTGCTTCTCATAAGAATTTAAAAGTATATCAAATGGATGTCAAGTCAACTTTCCTAAATGGTGATCTAGAAAAAGATGTATCTATTGAACAACTAGATGGTTTCCAATTATCAGAGACTCAAGATATGGTTTTTAGACTCAAGAAAGATCTATATGGTCTCAAGCAAGCTCCCAGAGCTTGGAATGCTAGATTGGATAAGTATCTAATTCAATAAGGATTCAAGAAAGGTAAAGTAGATAGTAATTTGTACATTAAGGTTCAAGAAGACAAGTTGTTGATTATGGATGTATATGTTGATGCCATCATATTTTGTGGAGATGATGATATGTGTAAAAATTTTGCAGAAGAGATGCAAAAAGAATTTGAAATGTCAATGATTGGTAAGTTTTCCTTCTTCCTTGGACTACAAATTATTCAACAAGATGGTGACATTTTTATTTCTCAAGCCAATTATGTAAAATAAATGTTGAAGAAGTCTGAGATGGAAGATTCCAAACCAGTGGGTACTCATATGGTGAGAAGTTGCCACTTAAGAAAATTTGATGAGTCTTCGAAGGTTGATTAGACTCTCTATAGTTCCATGATTGGGGGTTTCTTGTATTTAAATACTTCCAAATTGGATATCATGCATGAGATATATTTGGTTTCTAGATTTTAAGCTAATCCTAATCAGTCTCATGAGAAATCTATGAAAACAATATTTAGATACTTGAAGGGTACTTTAGATTATGTCCTATGGTAAAAAAAAATGTGAAAATTTCTCTCTAAGTGCCTATACTGATGCTAATTGGGCACATTGTGTTCATTACTAGAGAAGTACAAGTGGAATTGCATTCTTTTTGGGAGACATATTGGTCTCATGGTTTAGTAAAAAGTAGGATTCAGTGTCTTTGTCCAACATAGAAGCAAAATATATTGTTGTAGCATCTTTTTGTACTCAAGTGCTTTAGATGAAGCAAAATTTGAAGGATGTGAAGGTGTTTTATGATGAACCTATTCCTATACTATGTGAAAATACAAGTGCAATTAATATTTCCAAGAATCTAGTAATGCACTCAAGAACTAATCATATCTCAATCTGATATCACTTTCTAAGAGAGAAGGTTGCATAACATGAATTCAGGGTGGAGTATGTGCCTACCAAGCATCAAATTATAGATATTTTCACTAAGGTAGTTTCAAAGGATGATTTTGACTATCTATAGTAGAAGTTAGGGGTTATTTCCCTTCCTTATTCTAGCTAGATGCATAAAATGTGCATCTGTCCAGGGGGAGAAATTCAAGTCATATCCTTTTCTCCTAGATTGATGAGTGCTACCTCTTAGGGGAGTTGGTAGTAAGGGGAAGTCCTAAAAAGTTGTATAGTTGTTGTACATATATAGTTGTTTGAAGAAGATGTGCTACTGGTCAAGGGGGGAGTATGTGTTGTTACTTCAATTGAAGATATTTGTCCCTTTGTTCCTAAAGTCAAAGAATGTGTTGCTTTGTGCATATGTGTATGAACCTTTATCCTTGATATTAAAGGGGGAGAGCGAGTAGTGTGTGTTTTCATCAATGCCAAAGGGAGATGTTGTTGGCAATTATTGTCATTGATGTAAAAACTTCAGGAGATTGTTGGAAGTTGTTGGCATTGGTGTCAATACTGATTGTTGGATGTTATTGATGCCGACACTTAAGTAGTAAGTTGTTAGTCCTTGGTATTATTTATCATTGTTATATTTAGTTTTGGATAAAATTGGTAATGAAGCTCATGGTTAGAAGATATGACTTATCAAAGAAGAAACGTTGAAGTTCATGGTTGGATGTCATGCCTCATCGAAGAAGAATTGTTAAAGTTCATGGTTGGATGCCATGCCTTATCAAAGAAGAATTGTTGAAGTTCATGGTTAGATGTCATGCCTTATCTAAAGAAGAATTGTTGAAGTTCATAGTTAGATGCCATGCCTTATCCAAAGAAGAGTTGTTGAAGTTCATATAATGCATTATTACTGTCAACGAAGTTGATTTCATAATAATATATTTAGATGAGGATTAGAAGCATTAAGATGGTGATTAGAAGCATGACTGATAGTAGAGATATGTTGTTGAAGGTATACAATATGTATTACACTCTCTCTTAATGTTCCTGATGAAGCATGTGTTGCTGAAAGGAAGTTTTAGCCTCCACAAGTTGCTTAAGTATTTATGGTTCAGGAAGTTGCATTGAAATATGTCTGGAAGAATGCTCTGCATTTCTCTAATGTTGACATTGTGGTCTTGTAGTTTGGTATTCAATGTTAGTTCTGTGGATGATGCATTCCTATCTTTTCAGGTCACCAAGGTTGACAGTGGTGCTAGTTGTTAAGACTAGTTTGAGAAATGCTCCACATTTCTCCACATTGTTGTTTATGCTCCTACGGCTTGGTGAATGTTCTCTCAACATCTGTGTAGTGTCTCAGCTCCAATATTATATACTGAAGTGGTATGTAAGTTGATATGTTAATGATATATCTCATGATTAAGAATTCTATGTTTCTAGAAAACAGTTTCATGTTTGATTTGTGGTGGTTGTTGGTGGCATGACAATATGAAATAAGTGTATGGAAGTGTCTTTGGATGTTCAAGTAACATCCCCATGTGATCTACACATTGCTAATTGGTTTCTTTGGTGTTGCATTATGTCTTGAGTTGGATTTCTCAATTATTTTTAGATATTTGGCCAACAAGGCTTGCTCCTTTGCTTGTGTTGTGTGGTTAGGGGTCTGTACCAGCAATGGAAGATGTGTTATGTTAGATTTGGGTCTTGACCTATCCTATTTTGGATCACACCAATTTAATTCAATTGGAAGTGTGAATACTTGGTCTAGACCTACTCCAACATGATCAAACAATCAAACATTAGTCAATAAACAAGTCTATAACAAACATTCCCCATGAAATTCATTCAAACACAATGAACAAGAAAACAAAGTAAAATATCCAATGAAAACTAATGAAATCTTATTCAAAAATGCTCAAACCAACATCCCATGGGGAATTGGTGCTTCTTTGATGTGGAAAGAAGCCCTTTCCCAATTTCTTGAAAAAATTGATGATGATTGTGTGCTCCTTGATTCAAAATGTTGATAGCTTTGCTAAGATTGATAAAATCTATGAAAACTTGAATGAAAATGTGGATGAACTTGCTCAAATATGTAGATAGTAACCTTGCATGAAGTTGTGGATCCCAAACCAATAGAGAAGTCCTCTATTTATAGGAAAGAAGGATGGAGGAATGAGAAATAGGAAGAATGTGGGATTAAACTTGAACCAATGGCATTGTTCCACTTGTCAACATGCTAATGAAGGGAGGTGGAGCACATTTTGAACAATGTGAATGTTAAATGTATTTAGGTGGAGTTTGAAATTCAAAAGATGACTTGTGGAGGAAGAGTTGTAAGAGGAGTTAATGCTAAGTTGGCTTAATGAGAGGACATGTAAGAGCCTTAAATGCCATGTTGGAGGACAAAAGTCCTTTGGGAGGGAGATTTAAAATTGGTGGAATATTCCAAGGATATGCCATATTTGAATGGCAATAGAGGAATTAATAAATCAAATAAATTGATTTACATGTGCAAGTTGCAAAAGCTAGAGGAATGGAGGACTAGAGTTAGGAGTTAATTAGGATTTAATTAAATTAGATAGAACTAGTTGATATGACATTTTATTTAGATATTTAGATTTATTTAAATCAAATGAGAGGATAGTTGGGAGGTTAATAATTTAACTAAATAAATTTGATTTATTCAATTAAATGAATAACTTTAGATTTAATAAAATAAAGTTGATTTATTCAATTAAAAGAGATGACTTTAGGATTGAATTAAATAAAATGATTTATTTAATCAACAGAGGAACATTAGGATTTAATTAAATAAAATGATTTATTTAATTAAAAGAAGATCATTAAATAAAGTTGATTTATCTAATTAAAAGAGGAATCTTAATGAATTAATTAAATAAGGATTATTCAATTAATTGGTTAGTAAAGAAGTGATTAAGGAAGAATTGGTGTTAGTGAATCAGAATCGAGTGCACAATATCAATTAGGATAATTTGAACATCTACAGGAAGAATATTTTTGGGCCGACTGGTTATGTGTTTCATGTTTCATCCACATGTTTCCTTGATGTTAACTTAGGTTAATGTGCACTTGTGTGTAAATGGTTTTGGATCACATTGCAAGAAGTGATAAGATTGTTTTTGGTCCTCTCTCTTTTGTATAGGATGACATTATGTTTTGGTGGTCGACCAGTTGAATTCATTGTTTATCCATTTCTTGGTCAGCCTAATTGAAGTTTTGAAGTGTTGCAGTGGATATAAATGCAAGATCATTCTAGATGCAACAAGATGGAGAAGTGTGCAAGAGAAAAGAAGTGTGTGTGTGTGTCTAAATTGTATTGAATATCCAGTAGTGATAGTGCTAAATTTTTTGAAAGGAAAGATTAATTATGTTATAATGTCTCAATTGACAGAGTGTTGTGTTGGAAATCATTGTAATTCTCTCTAAATCATATTGTATCCTACTAATGAGTCTAGTTTATGGTTTAATTTTGGTAGAATTTATGATCTATTTGTTGAAGTTGCCATGGACCTTGATCATTGGATGTTGATATTTCCTCAAAACCATAGACATTGGGCCTAATTTTATTTCTACAAATCTTTAATGACATTCACATGTTATATGGACTATCTGTGTTAATTCCACATGTGGATTAATGAATGTTCTTTAAGATAGTTACAAACATGCGATTATTGTGCGTACTAATATTGCCATGCAAATATGTTTAGAGGCCATTAAATTGAGAAGATTCTGCTAGCTAGTCATTCACCATAATGTTCAACAAGGGAATCATTCAAAGGTCAATGGAGGTTGATGACGGGAGATTCCTCATGCAAATCAAGTTGTAACCACCTTGTAAATGGTCTTTATTGTTGTTGAACAAATATAGGCATTACTATTGTGCTAAATCTGTGCTGAGGCAAGCATGTCTGACCACATTCTGTGCATGCCTAACTGCCTCTTCACTTTTCATGCTTTCCCTTAAGTGGCATCCTCCTAATCTGTTGGAGTTGACTGCCTTGCTAGGTGATTAGTTAGTAGCTTCCTTTCCTATAAATAAGACTCAGATGCTCCTTCTTAGGAGGTTACACAACCTGATGATGCACTTGCATTCTTATTTTTCAATAATATAGTTACACTACTTTATTATACTCATGTTTTTCAATGAATAAAATGAAGTCATAAGTTTGTGCATCTAAGTTTACATTATTCTTAGAGGATACTCATCCAAGGGGCCCCACTTGGTGAGCATTTTATCCTTTAGTTTAGTTTAGTTTAGTTATTATTTATTGTTTAGTAATTAGTTAAGAATCTAGCACTGACTATTCCTGTAGCCACTAGAATTTCATTCTATGATTGTTCCTGCAACCAAAGTAGACAAAGTAGTTTCATGTTCATTTGCTTATATTTTTGTTTTTGTCATGCATTTCAACTTAGCATAGTTGTTGGTTGATGTTCAACACTTATGCTATTTCTTTCTAAGCAATTTACCTTTAGCATTATGCTTTTCTTAGTTGTAGAATGAATATGGCTACTTTGGATCCTTAGTGCACATGTTGTGCTGACCCATTTCAAGGTCACATCCCTGGGTTGACAAGTTAAATGCACCTTCATGATGATTGAAATGGCTATTCAGTTTAGATGTCCAATCTTTGAATCACAACTGTAAGGGATTAGTCATTAGATCATTGTAGGAGGCCAACATTTTTGGTGTCGTTGTCAGGGATGGTGTCAAACTAGGGAGTTCTTTGGATTCATTGATAGCTTTCTTGTTGTAGTATTTATGAAAGTTTTTCTTAGTATACCCCTCATTTAGGAAAGTAATGATCCACTATTCTTTTTCCAATTCTTTGTGTGATTTATCTAATAGTGAATTGATACCGCATGCATAAAGGAAGGAAAGATGCTCATGGGAGATTCTTTCCTAAAAATCTTGATCCATTCTAGCTAGTTGAGTATCAAAACCTACCAAGAGAAGAAGAAGAAGAAGATCCACACTCTTTTGATAATGCATTTCTTGATCTGACTAGTTTTGAAATTTCCTCTGAAGATTAAAATTAGCTTGAGAATCCCTTTACCTTGGAACTACATCAAGCAGGCATGGGTGATGCAAATAAAAACTAACCTAACCAACCAGATTTTCCTTTCCCCATTTCTCATCAAAATGAAGTAGACAACCTCAAAAATATCCCTGCTTCAGTCCTTCTTAAGTTCTATGGACTTGTCACAGAAGATCTTGATACCTTCTTGTTCAAGTTTGACCTACTCTGTAGGAGTTATGACTATACCACTGATGCCCATAGGCTCAAGCTATTTCCTACCACTCTGAAAGAAGTTGCATTAAGATGGTTCATGAGCCTAGGCATAAATACTATGGAGACATGGGATGACATGAAGAAAAAATTCCTTGAGAAATACAAGGAATATTGCAAGGGTAATGGCATGAGAGGAGACAAAATTTTCAAGATGTAGCAAAAGGAAGATGAGAGCCTAGAGGATTACATTGCAAGGTTTTTGTTTTTCCTAAAAAAATCTCCACACCATACACTCAATGAAGACTCACAAAAGCTACTTTTCCTAAGAGTAATTAATGACAACTGCATTGATGCCTTAGACTTGATGGGAGGAGGAGATATCTCCCAAGTTCCTTGGGAGGATATCAAGAAGATATGCCAGAACTACTCTAGGGTAGCTTCAAAGAAAGGGAGAGCTTACCAATATTCTATGGGCAAGTCATCTACCAGTGGAGTTTCAAGAATGAAGATTACTCATTTGCTAGAAAAATTCAAGCAAGACATTATAAATAATCTAGCTACTCAGTTGAATACACTTCAGGCCAAGAAGAAACAAGCGGAGGCAGAGGCAATGGAAAAATATTGTCCTCATTGCAGACAAAAGGACTGCAGATGCAAGATGATAGCTAATATTGACAGTAAGTAGATTGCACCCAAGTTCAAGACAATCCAAGTTGAATAAGATCAAGTCTACTATATTGCACAAAGGAGGCCATGGGCTCCAAGACAAGGTATGCCACCTTATCCACTCTCTTTTGTTGGGCCATATTTCAATTCTTATTCATCTGGTAACCAATGGAAACCCCTATATCCATCCAACTATGGAGGATATCCACCACAACTTTGTAGTAACCCTTCAAATACCTAGCCTAATCATCAAAATTATCCACCTTAGTGGCAGCAACCTCAGGGCAATTGGAAGCGGCTTCAAGTTAATTGGCAGCCACCCCAGGGAAATTGGTAGCAAACAAATCAATGGAGAGGAGGACAACAATGGCAAAACCAACTAAATAGTTACATGCAACCAACTTCTCAACCCCAAGAACCTACTATAATGCCTCCTCCTACTAGTTCAAGTTCAAATACACCCAAAACTATTCATCTACCAACTCATCCCACACCCAATCCAAATAAAAAAACACAACAATAGCCAGTATACTCTGTTGATCCAAAGCAATTCCCTGCATATGTTGTAAGTGACATACACTTGCGTTCAGGAACTACTTTTCCAGCTCCTTCCACACCCATTATTACTAGGCTTCCTATGGAAGAAGAGGATCTTCTGAATACCCCCATTCAGCCTAGTGCACCTAAGAATCTTGAACCAGCTCCAGTCAAGTAGACTGCACAAACACCCCCATTTCCTCAAAGGTTGGAAACTGTGCAGGAAAAGGAAGAAAATGAGGACACAAATTTTGACATTATAGATCAACTAAAGCATATATGTGTCCATATACCCCTATTTCAGGCCATAAAAGATGTTCCAATCTATGGCAAGGCAATTAAGGAAGCATGCCTTAAGAAGCCAGGCATGAAGAAGAAATACCCCACTATGGTTCATGTGGTGGGACAACTAGCTGACATCATACTTGGGAAAGTGACTGTCCCCAAATATAATGATCGAGGGAGTCATGTGGTAGGAGTTGTTATAAATGGGATCCAAATAAAGAATGCTCTAACTAACTTGGGAGAAGCAATAAATGTGATGACCAAGGATATCCTGCAACAACTAAATGTTGCAAGCATGAGACTTACTCCTACTGTCTTGCAACTTGTTGATAGTTCAACCATTAAACCTGATGGTGTAGTAGAGGACCTTGTGGTAACTCTAGACTCATGGGAGTACTTGGAAGATTTCACGATTCTTCTTGTTAAAGCCACACTTGGTGAGTACCCTATCATTCTAGGAAGACCATGGTTAGCAACAATAGATGCATATACTGGATGCACGACAAGAGACATGACCATTTCTGATAGAAAGAGCACCAAAAAGCTTGTTCTCTACCCTCCTGCTTAGCCATCCTATGATCTAGATAATTCTATATGGCCACATGTTGGTGAGGAGGCTGAGGAAGTTAATTTTGTGGCACAGCTTATGATGTTAGGAAGAAGCTCTTTCATGTAGCTTCAAGATGAAGATGAAGTATTGGCTAACATCATTCAGAATCATTGTGAAGTGGATGAAGCATCATCTTCTCATACTGTTGTTCTAGTCAAGACACTTTTGCCTGCTCTTCCTAAAGCCACTCTTCCTGCAAACACTCTTCCTACAACTAAACTTCCTTCAACAATAGGTATGTCTCATACATTGCTACCGAATCAACTCAAACTACCAAGCATTAGTGAAGCAACTATGATAGAGATAACTACTCAAGTGCAAGTGGAAAAAGGAAAACATTTGCACATCAACAATAAATTGAGTGAAGAGCAACAATTGTAATTGAAAACCTTAATAAAGACTCGCCAACATGCATTTGCATGGGACTATCATGATATGAAGGGATTGGACCCTAATCTTTGCACTCATAGAATTTACATAAGAGATGATTACACCCTACTGAGACAGCCACAAAGAAGAATTAACCCTACACTAAGAGAAAGTGTAAAAGGAGAACTACAAAAATTGCTAGATGCAAGATTCGTCTACCACATTTCAGATAGCCAGTGGGTGTCTCCATTGGTGGTTGTTCCCAAGAAAGGAGGGAAGTGGTGATTTTGTGTTGATTACAAGGAACTCAATGATGCCACCAAAAAGGACCATTTTCCCTTACCCTTCATAGATCAAGTTTTGGACTCACTTGCAAGAAAGCAGTACTTTTCTTTTCTAGATAGATTAACCAGCTACAATCAAATCCAAATTTCACTTGAGGACTAGGAGAAGACCACCTTTACCTATCCATGGGGAACCTATACCTACTCAGTACTTCCATTTGGCTTATGCAATGCACCTACAACTTTTTAGAGGGAAGTCATTAACATATTTTCAAATAGATTGCATGGAAATTTATATGGATGATTTCACCACCCATGGTGTTGATTTCAATGAAGCATTGGAAAATATTAGGAGAGCCCTAAAGAGATATAAAGACCATAATCTATCTCTAAACAGTGAAAAGTGCTTCATGATGATATAGGGAGGTGTAGTGTTTGGCCACTACATCTCTCACAAAGGAATCCAAGTAGACCTTGCAAAGATTGAGGTGATCACAAATTTTCCCACACTTGAAAAACAAAAATATGTTAGGAGTTTCTTGGGCCATGCAGGCTATTATAGGTGGTTCATCAAGAATTTCAACAAGATAACAACACCATTGTATACTCTTTTCACTAAAGATGTTGAATTTCAATGGACAGAAGACTATGACAAAGCATTTTCTGATTTGAAGATAGCTTTGACTTATACTCCTATACTCAAAGGACCTAATTGGGAGCTTCCTTTTCACATCCATACAGATGCATCAGACTTTGCAATAGGAGCAGTCTTAGTGAAGAAAGAAGGAACTATTGAAAATGTTATTTATTTTATCAACAAAAACTTGTAGGGAGCTAAATTCGACTATATAGTGACAGAAAAAGAAATGTTGGTAGTAATTTATGCCCTAAACAAATTCAGGAACTACATAATAGGCTATCAAATATTTATGCACACCGATCATGCAGCCATTAGATACCTCATGAATAAACCCTTGATCATAGGTAGGCTGGAAAGATGGCTATTGTTGATGCAGGAGTTTGACATAACCATTGTAGATAAACTAGGGAAGGCCAATGTTGTTGCAGATTTTCTTTCAAGGTTGACTACATCAGAAGATAATCAGGTCATAGATGACTCTTTTCTTGATGATGATCTATTTTCCATTAGTGTACAAACACCCTGGTATGCTGACATAGCTAACTATTTGGTCACAGGGAGAGTTCCTCCCCATTTCTCTCCAAAAGAGAGAAGGGTGCTCATTGAAAAATCATTTCATTTTTCATGGATTGCAAGACGTTTGTTCTACATTGGGCCGGCCCATGTCATGAGGATATGTGTGAGAGAAGATGAGACATATGATATTTTTCATGCATGCCATAATGAACCATGTGGAGGACATTTTGCAGCCAAGAGGACAACAATGAAGATTCTAAATACATGATATAATTGGCCAACACTCCACAAGGATGCAGGGAGATATATGAGAAAGTGTGATAGATTCCAAAGGATGGGCAGGAGAACCAAATCTGATGAGATGCCACTTTTCCCTCAAGTAGTAATCACTCCATTTGAAAAATGGGGACTAGATTTTGTAGGACCCATTGACCCTCCATCAAATAGTAAGTCTTATATCTTGGTATGCATTGATTATGTAACCAAGTGGGTAGAAGTTAAGGCCATGAAGCATGCAAGAGATAATAAAGTTGCTTAATTTCTTTATGAGGAGATTTTCACAAGGTATGGAGTTCCAAGAGAGATAGTGACTGATCAAGGGGCTCAATTCACATCAACCCTTGTTGCAGCATTGGTCAATGAGTACAACATAAGACACAAAAATTTCACTCCTTATCAACCTCAGGCCAATGGCCAAGTTGAGGTGATCAATCGGGAGATTGAATCCATTCTAACCAAAATAGCAGTTGTTCATAAAAAGGATTGGGAAAACAAGCTACCAGAAGTTGTCTGGGCCTATAGGACAACCTGGAAAAAAACTACAAGCTTCACTCCTTTTGAGTTGCTATATGAGAAGAGAACTATGATGCCCATTGAATTTGAACATAAGACTCTTAGGACTACAGTAGACTTGGGGATGGATATAATCTCTGAGGCACAAAGAGAAAGAATCATGCATTTGAATGATTTGGATGGGATGAGGAGAGCAGCCTTGGATCACATAGAGTTGGTGTAGAATTAGAAAATAAGGTGGCATGACAAATTCATAAAGGACAAGAAATTATAGTCAGGCAACTGCGCATTTATCTATAACTCAAGGTATCAAGATAATGCAGGAAAATTGCAGATGATGTGGCTATGACCATATGAGGTTGCTAAAGTCTTCCCCAATGGTATTGTTCAACTCACTACCATTGACCCTTTCAGATTCAAGTTGCTTGTCAATGGTCATCGCCTTAGATTGTATCACAAGCCAAATTCCAAAGAGTAGTTCCTTCAACAATTCACTCAGCATGCAACACCTGAGCTTCATGCAGCCGAAGGAAGTGGAACTAGTGTCCCTCCTTTTGGCTAACTAAGGTATGTACCTTGTCATAATAAAGACTTCCACTCCTATGGGAGTCCACTTCTTCACCCATCTACCCATCCACCCATCCATCTCCACCTTTCTCTCTCTTCCATCACTTCACTTCATTCCACTTCACCTTATTCTGCCTCATTTTCATTAATTGCTCAACTTATTTCTTAAAAGGAGACCAATACTTTCTCCACAATCTTTGCAAATGAATCTTCCACGAATTCAGGTATATGTGCATTAATTGCTATATCTTAATTGTCTTTAGTGAATTCATTTAATTTTTATGAATTAATATGGATGTTCACCATAGCATGTCATTATTCCCTATCCCTTTCAAATCATTACCATCTTGCATGTGAGGACACATGCTCAAATTTAGGTTGGGGGAGGAAAATATGTGAGTACTTTTCCCACATGTCAGTCCATGCTAGTCTATGTCAGCAAAGTTTAAATTGAGCCAATTTGAATTCTGAGTGAGATGACGGCTTGTATGTGTGAGGTGACACCAACCACCACCACCATTTTTCTCCATCATAACCTTCCTTTATTACTCCTTTACTTCCATTATTAATCTTGTCATAATCTTAAGTCACCAAAAGGTAAAACAAAAAAGGAAAATTCAAATGACATTGGCATTGGAAATTTGGTAGTGTTGCAAGAAGGGAAACTTTACAAAACGATTGTTTGATTGTAGACAACTGAACAATGGGAGGTGGGTTAATCAGGAATGAACCCACAATTCATGACGTATTACTGTAGGATGCACTTTCACAGTTTGAATTCAGAAACTGTGGGTGGTTAGACTATTTCATGAAGTTGAATGGTTTTAATGAAGACATTGCATTAGAATTTTCCCAGACATTGTCTGAGGGAAAAGCCGTGGTAAAAGGGCTGGAAGTATTGGCAAATGAAGAAAGGATTGTAAAAGTTATAGGGTTGCCTATCGACGGTGAGAATTACCCTACTTCTAGAGACAACAGGTCAGCTAAGGCTGAATTTACATAACCTAGCGACCCTCCATTAAGTGTGAACAAATAACATGCAAAAAGAACCTCTCTTCCTGAGCCATGGAAGCAAGTAGCTATTCATGTTATAAAATATATCACCTATGAAGGTCACTAGTCGAATCTACATTCCATGCACTTCAAACTCTTGAATCACATGAGGCACGAGAGGAGGATGAATGTGCCAAATGTGCTATACCACCTTCTTTCAATCATGGCAGCTGAGACTTAGGAAGGTAGGGACAATTTTGTTTCCCACCATTGTTTGATTAAATTGTTAGTTGAGAAGTCTCTGCATTATGTATTTGAGATGACTTGGGAAGAATTCATAAATATTGATCAAATTAGACTAGATCATTTGTGACCTAGGGTTTTACTTCAACCTCGTAGGTCTAGCAAGAGATTGAGCATGGTTGAATCCACTCTTGGTGCTTCAAACTTTGGCGTAGGCCCTAGTGTATACCCTCTTGCAATAGAACAAACCATAGAGATTATTTCTTCTGAGATAGAGCACTCAAACAAAGAAAGTTCCCCTCTAGATTATGATAATGTTGTTCCTTTGAGAATCTTGATGAGAACTAGGGAACAAAAGAGAGAATTAGAAATAAGAAAAGGAAAAGCTAAAAAGCAGCCGATAGAAAAAGAAGTACCAAGCTCTAAGAAGCGGAAGGCTGACACTGTTCATCCTGCAACCAAAGAAAAAAATGAAAGCCCTCCCAGAAAATCAAGACCAATTGGGCCAACCTTTGATATGCCTCCTCAGGAAAGCCCTAAGGCTAGAGAAACATCACAAGATGACATAGAAGCTCCAATGGGGTAGGTGAATTTCAAGGAAGAGGATATATTTGAGAAAGCAACAAACATAACACTGGTAGATCTTGTTGATATTGCAGAACAAGTTGAGAATCAAGGGTATGAGGAAAATTAGGAGTTCCTGCAACATGAGAAAGAATAGGAACAAGAGGCTCTGTAGCCAGAATTGGTAGAACAATTAGTACCCATGCAGCAAGAATTAACTGAACAACCTGAATACCTATAGTTGGTACTATATGAAGAGCAAGCATCAGTACTTGGAAAAATGTTGGTAGGAATACATAACCCCCCTAATTTTACAATACACGCAACAATTATGAATCTATGGAAATAAATGCAAAGAAGGGAAGAAGAATGGAAGGAGGAGGAACACAAGCTGAAGAAGGAAATTCAAAAGAGAGATGAGGAGATTGAAGACAAGGATGCATAAATTGCTACTTTAAAGAAGAAGGTGGACGATATGACAACCTTGGTACCAAATTTTTTAGAATGTTGGACCCCTCCAAGGGTCTATGCTATGCATTTGAAGGAGAAATATCTTTCTTTTAAGCTAGCAAGGATTATCTCAGGTTTGAACCCTTCCATTGAGACTCCTACTGAATTTTTCAATGCTTATCGGATTGCTTCCCCTGAAATGAAGAATTTGTTGTGTGAATTCCATTTGCACAATTATTCTATGACTCAAGACCATGATTGGAATCCACTGTTGTATGTTGGTGATGTCCAATTAAGGGCATTTATGTCCTAGGTATAGAATGAGATCAGTTGGGCACAACAATACGGGGCTTATAGGAAAATGGAATCCAACATCCCTCTACCCATTAGGGCTGAATCAAGAAACCCAAGGGACATTTACAAGGATTGGCACAAAATTCTTTTCATACCTAGCTATGGTAATAGGATCATTCCTTGGATATAATTAGTTTACAGTGAATATGAGGTGGTGACAACTACAAAAGAGGAAACTATGAAGAGATACCCGTCACAAAGATGGAACAACCTAATTGATGAGCTAAAACAAGCTGAGCCCCACTCTATACAGAACTATGCTACAACACTTAAAATAATTGACAGATATATATAGATTAGAAGGACAAAGGGATGATTTTGGCTTCCACTGAATTTTCAGCCACCCACCCTGATGTGGCCCGTGCCAAATTTTAGGTTTTGCCACTATGATATTGCTATAGAGAGACAAAGATGGAACATATTGGATAGACAACAAGGGTTTTATTGGGATATTGATTAACTCACAACAAACACTAATGTAGGATAGTTGGCGGTTGCAAATTTCAGGGCATTGACTAAGTAGAAGAACAACCCTTCCCTTACTAGAGGACCATCAAAACCTTAGGTTGGTGGGAATGATGAGTCTATTTTATGGTTTCATTTTGGTAGAATTTATGATCTATCTGTTGAAGTTGTCATGGACCTTGATGTTTGAATGTTGATATTTCCTCAAAACCATAGACATTGGGCCTAATTTTATTTCTACAAATCTTTAATGACATTCACATGTTATATGGACTATCTATGTTAATTCCACATGTGGATTAATGAATGTTCTTTAAGATAGTTATAGATATGCAATTATTGTGTGTACTAATATTGCCATGCAAATATGTTTACAGGCCACTAAATTGAGAAGATTCTGCTAGCTAGTCGTTCACCATAATGTTCAACAAGGGAATCATTCAAAGGTCAATGGAGGTTGATGATGGGAGATTCCCCTTGAAAATCGAGTTGTAACCACCTTGTAAATGGTCTTTATTGTTGTTGAGATAATATAGGCATTATTGTTGTGCTAAATCTATGTTGAGGCAAGCATGTTTGACCACATTTCGCGCATGCGTAACCACCTCTCCACTTTTCATGCTTTCCCTTAAGTGGTGTCCTCCTAATCTATTGGAGTTGACTGCCTTGCTAGGTGATTAGTTAGTAGCTTCTTTTCCTATAAATAAGACTCAGATGCTCCTTCTTAGGAGGTTGTGCCAGCTGATGATGCACTTGCATTCTTAGTTTTCAGCAATATAGTTACACTGCTTTATTATACTCATGTTTTTCAATGAATAAAATGAAGTCATAAGTTTGTGCATCTAAGTTTACATTATTCTTAGAGGATGATCATCCAAGGGGGCCCACTTGGTGAGCATTCCATCCTTTAGTTTAGTTTAGTTTAGTTATTACTTTTTGTTCAATAATTAGTTAAGAATCTAGCACTAACTATTCCTGCATCCACTTGAATTCCATTATGTGATTGTTCTTGCAGCCAAAGCAGACATAGTAGTTTCCTATTCGTTTGCTTAAATTTTCATTTATGTCATGCATTTTAGCTTAGCATAGTTGTTGGTTGATGTTCAACACTTATGTTATTTCTTTCTAAGCAATTTACCTTCAGTATTATGTTTTTGTTGGTTTTAGAATGAATATGGCTACTTTGGATCCTTAGTGCACATATTGTGCTAACCCATTTCAAGTTCATGTCCTTGGGTTGACAAGTTAAATGAACCTTCATGATGATTGAAATGGATATTCATTTTATATGCACAATCTTTGAATCACAGTTGTAAAGGATTAGTTGTTAGATCATTGTAGGAGGCCAACACCTACTATGACATAGTGAATCTCATTAGGTTCCTATATCTTGCTCCTAAATTTATTTTGGCTCAAGAAGTCATTTGTATCTTTCTCTAAGGAAATGAGCCTTTATATTGTGAGTTAACTCTCATTGTGGTTTTTCCCTCATTGGGTTTTCCACATAAATCCGGTGTTCTCCTTGTGCACATGTGTGTGCTTTGTTTCTTTCTCATTGTTGTTGATTTGGTTAGAAGTATAATTTCTATATCTTGCATTCCTTAAAGGTTGTTAAAGATGCTAAGCATTCAAACTACTATGTCATTCTTTGTTATTGTTATGTTTTAATGTTTTCATTTGATAAAGAAGGTTGGATTATGTTGAAATTTTCAAGGTAGGAAAGGGGTTAAGTTTTTGTTAGAATGATTCACACCCCCTATCAGTCTCGGTGTGTGTTCAACAATTTCATCCTCATGAAACTACACTTCTTTATTTCTATCAAGAACTTCCCTTCTCTTAGCCTTTGAAATACTTATCTAATATGCCACAAATATTCTTCTTTTGTCCTACTAAAAATCATAATCTCATCTAAATATTTTCTATAGCCTATCATAGATTGAAACTTGTTCAATCTAAAGGATTAAGGAAGGTTTGGCTAGAAGGAGACTCATTGAATATTATCAATTTCCTTAACATAGTTCAATCCCCAAGTTGGTCCATTGGGAACCGTGATCCTAAATGTTAGTCCAGTTCTAACTATGCAAAATAACTAAAATGCAATGAGGAAAAACACAAAGGGACACCTCAAGATTAGCCTAAGGAATAATAAAGCAAAGAAACAAGATAAAATGAAGACTATAATCTGCTTATACCTTATTTTCCGCTGAAACTCCTTGGTTGGCCCTTGATTTTGATTGCTTTGTGTGCTCCTTGGATGACTCTTGATGCGAGATTGACAATAGGACTAAATGATAGTGCAAATGACTAAAATGGCTTAGCTAAATGAATGAAATGCTTGTGAGTTGAGAGTTCAAAATGACAACATTTAGTTACAAAATGACTAAGTGTTGAAAATGCCTTAGAGGAGGGGGTATTTATAGAGGAATTTGAATTCTCTAGAGAATTGAATGGTTGGTATTTATCCAACAAGGCCAAGATGAAGGGCCAAGGTGAGTTGAGGACTCACAAGCCCTCACATTTTGACATGTGGAATGTGAAGTGGCTAAGGGTGAGATGATGTGTAGGTGATGTGGAAGGAGAGTACATGATGTGGAGGAAGGACAAGTACCTTCCAAGTACCTTGGGGAGTGAGAATATTTCCTCAAAAAGGAAATTCTTGTCCCCAAGTGAGAATGAAAGTGACATTTGAAGAATTTTGGAATTCCTCAAAAATCTCCATGGGAAAAGAGGAAGTGGTTGGATAAATAAATTAAAAATTCACATTCTTAGGAGAATCTAATGGATACAAGATGGTCTCCAAAAAGGTGGGAATTGGTCACATGTGGATGAGGTGACAAGTCAAATGTTCTAGAAGTCTTGGAAAGATAAAATGTGAATTAAAAATTCACATGGGAAAGAGGGTCAATGCCAAAAAAAACAAATGAAAAGGTTGACTAAAAAGGGGTGCTAAAAGTGGCTAATGACCTTGATTAAGGTTGTGGAAACACATAATTAGGATAATTAATGGAAGATTAGAGACAAGTGGAAAATGTAGGAGGATGTGAAATTAATCCTTGATTAAGAGGATGCACATCCTAATGATGAATTAATTAAATTAATCCAAATTAGAGATGGATTATGGAGGATGTGACAAGGAGAGAGAAAAGAAGAATTTTAAATTGATTTTAATTCAAAAGGGTTAAAATCACTAAATTAAATAAATTGATGTATTTATCTAATTTAGAGAGGAAAAGGGGGTAAGGTAAAGCATTTAATTGTTAAATTAAATACTTTAAGGACATTAGACAAAAAGTGCAATATTAATTAAATAAATTAATATTGACGGAATGGATGAATAAAGAGATGAATTTGATCATATGGGAGCGATCAAATTTAGATATCTATACATACATCATTAGAGATTCTATATCCATTATAAATTCCTTTGAGGTGCATTATATCTCACATGTCTTTCTTGAAGGAAATATTCTTGTTGATTTTTTTGCTAATAATGGGGTTACTTTGATGCCTAGTCAATGAGATTGTAATGATCCTCTACCCCTTGAACATAAAAATATCCTTAATCATGAAATTCAATTGTTAAAAGATGGTGCTCACTTTGTGGTTTATATGTTTTCACAAGGGGATTTATAATCTTGTGATTATTGCCAAAGCCCTTCCCTTTGAGTTCAACTTGACTCCCATTAATGATAGTGGAAAATATGGGAAGGATCAAAATTTAAAGATAATTATGACAAATTATCTTTTTGAATCAGCCCTACATGGATTTTGGATTCACAAAGGATCCCTTTTTCTTGTTTCTGGTGGAGTACCTTGGCTTTCATCATTTGCTAGATTTTTCTTTGCCCTGTTCTGCTTTGGTTTTTGGTTGCCATGGGGGAGATTGAAGTAGGATTAAACTAGTGTCTTGCAAAGAAAATAAGAATAATTAGAAGGTCTAGAAAATCTTGATGGAAGGTGGAGTTACTCCTTATATTGAGAAGTTGCATGCCTTTGATTCATAGATTTCTAAAGCCTTTGTGGCTAGTTGGAAGGATAAAGTTCTTAAAGTGTATTGAATGCAATTCAACATCACCAAGGAGCTTATTAGTAAGATGATGAGTCTTCCAATGGAGGGAAGAAAAATTTATAGAGATAGGAAAGCCTCAAATTCTATTTTGAAACTCTTTTTCAAAGATAATGAAAGGGATAGGATGGTCAAAGTGGCTTGTGGAGGGTATGACAAGAAGTCGATCAAGCCCATTTGGGTAGACATGGTTGTTGTCTTGATGAGGTAATTATCTTTGGATGGTACATTTTCAACACTCTTTGGTTACCATTTCATTCTCTTGAATCATTTTAGGCACAAAATGTTAATCTCATTTCCTTACTATCTGTTGGTTTCTTTGGAAAATGGGATTAAATAACATAGAAAGATCCATAGGAAACCTATCTTAATATGAGGGTGTAATTTGTTTGATAATGGAATATGTTAAGTCCTTATATGTTCCTAAAGAGCCTAAGAAATTTCCTAAAATCCATCTTGTTAAGAAAGCTAAGCAATTATCGAGGTATGACATTGGTTTGGAAGCGAATGATGATGAGTGGGAAGAGGAGGGGTCTAAGGATGATTCGATGGAAGTGTATTCTCACCCCCTACTAATTTCGATCCCAAGCCTAAGAAAAAGTCCAAGAAGAAACCCTAGCCTTCTTGGTCTGGGGGTTCTTAGATTGGTTGTGAGGATGAAGAAATGAACTTACCCTCCCCTATCTTTATAGAAAGGCTTTGAAATCTACCAAAGACACTAGTGAAGGTTCATCTATTAAAAGGAAGATTATTTTTCTTGATAGTGTTGAGGGTAATAAGGATAAGAAAGTGGCATTCCACTCTTATGTTGCTAAGGATATTGTACTAGAGCCTCTTTCTGATTGTAAAAGGAAGAATACCTTGCCAGGTATTGAAAGAATTTTGGGTATTAAAGATAAGGGATGAGCCTCTTTAGTTGCTAAGAAGAAAATGAAATCTAGTAATTTTGAGGAGGTTGGTGAAGAAAATGTGGTTGGAAGGGTTGCGGATGAGGATGATGACTTGATCAAGTCTTCTTTGATTGTTGTGAAGGAGGCCCCTAGACCCAGAATTAAAATTCCTAGTGAGGATTATGGAAAAGATAAAGGTAATTTTGTTATGAAACATGACACTTAGTAGGAGACTCCAAATGATCCCTCTGATGACCCATCTAATGATGTCAATATTTTCAACTATAACAAAGATGAACTCAACAATATTATCAGTATGGCTAAGGATGGTATTGTTATTTTTTTTAGTCTATTCAAATGTTTCTTCACTAAAGTGAATCAAATAAATGTGAAATTGTGTTCCATGATCAATAAAGATGAGAAAAAAACTAATAAAGAGGAGGATTCTAGAGTCTATGATCAAAATACTAAAATTTTGGTATCCTTGAGGATGTGGCAAATCATGTGCTTGTTATGAAGAAGGAATTTGAATCTAGAATCTTAGTTTTGGAGGAAAATACCTTTAAAGTATATGAAAAATTTGAAAATTGGTCAAAGTTAGTAAGACAATGCTTCATAATAATATTCAAGGTCTTAACCTTCTCAATGAGAAAGCTAGAAATTGGAAAGGGGAGGTGTTTGATCAGGTGAAGAAGGTTGCTAGTGTAGAGGTGGATGTCACAAAGGCACAATCAAGGTTCTACTATAGGTATAGGTCTAAGTATTTGTACTCAAAGTAAGACCAAGAAACCTTTAGAAATCCAAATGAAAGAGTTATATGAGGTGGTGGACATGCATGAGCATATCATTACCAAAGATTTGGAAGCTGTGAAGATTCTAAAAAAAATGTAATAGGTTGTTGGTCTTTTGCTAATATTTTTATGTTGGTTTGTAAAGTCCCCACTAATTTCTAGTAAACTTGGTGGTAATCACAGAATTCAAAGGGAAAACCTAGCTAAACAATCCACTTAACATTTGGAAAGACCTTCATTGAATTATCTACTAGGGCTAGTAGGCTTATGATGGTACTAGCACTATATGTGCTTTCAAATACTTAAGGTAACCTAATTCATCCTAATACAGATGTTACACTTACTAGATAATCATAAAACTACAAAAAAATAAAGTAAAGTTGTCTCTATTGCTATGAGTACCTACAGTATAAGACTGTAACTCACTACTGTTTAGAAATGAATGTTGGAAATTAACTGAACTAATAACTAAACCTCTACTACACTCCAAAGTATAACACATTGAAGCATTTACAGTATAATTATGAAACAAGGTTTGTTCATGCATTCATTAATGACTGAAATACAAAGGAATTTTTTTGACATAACTTGCATTTATGAAGTAATGACTAAAATAGAATTGAAATAACAGGAAAATGGAGTGAAGGATGTTTACCTTGAGTAGCCCTTACTCAATTATTTTTCTTCACTAATCTAAACCAAATCTAATTTCTTAGATCAATGAATTCATGATAACTCAACCATTCATTGCACAAATCCAAAATATCACATAAGATTCTAAGATACCTGATTCATTGAAAACCATGATTGAACAATAACATTTTTTGCATAAGTAATAACTGTTGGAATATGTGCCTCAATCCTTACTAACATGGAACTCTTGAAGGGAAAAGTCATTGTGACAATGTTCATGTCTGGGCGACTAACAGTTCTGAAGCTCTTGAAATGATCCTATCACTGTGACAGAGTTGATGTCTTGCTGAATGAAGTCTATCGCTGTGACTCTCTGAGTTCGGCATGACCTTTTGGCGATCGGAAGAATTATGGGCGACAGTTGATCCTATCGGGCTTTCTCATGGGTGTCGGAGAGAGGTCCCAGTGAATGGTGAGTGTCTCACTGATAGCAGACTGCTATCAGGCTAACACAAGGATCTTGGGGAGATCTCTCAGCAAGAAGGTAAGTCTCACCAACAAGGTTTTTCTCTTGGTTCACTCACGGTGACTTAAAGACTTCGGCATGAAGTCTTGGCGACCAATGTATGTCATGCCACCAGAAGTCTTTGGGTTATCTTTGGGCGCTCAGAGAAATGTCTTGGTGAAGGGCTTATGTATTGCCGACTCGGTAAGACATGATGGAGCTCAGTGAATCGTCACAGTGAAAGTCATAAGTCTTGCGAATAGTAAGTCTTCGATAAGACTTAGGGAACTCGAAGAAAGGTCACAATGATAGGCACGAGTCTTGGCGACAGTGTGACTTTCGGTGGAAGTTTTTTTTTGGTATGACGTCTCACCGAAACCGTGGGAGTCTTTCCAATAGGTGAAAGGCTTCAAAATAGCACAAGGTTGTCGACAGAAGGTCTTGGTGAAGACAAAGGGTCTTGCCGATGGAATGTTTCATCACTGTGACTTATACATTCGATATGAGTCTCGCCGATAAGGGAAACCTTTGTCGATAGGATCAAAGTGGACATCGATGGTTTCGTTGTGACTTATACATTCATTATAGCTTCTTACCGACTCATGGAAACTATAGCAATATCGATATGAAAACTTTGTGGCATCGGGGAGGCACTGTGAGTGTCTCACCGATATGCCAACAAAGTTGAATGTCGTTGACCGTGTGATCATCTTGTGTGGCATCATGCTGGTTGAATCAGAGGAAGGAGTTTTTTCAAACTGAAGTCGATTGTTTTTGTAACTGTTGCAGCGCTGGAAAAAATAGCATGTAGGGAAAAATCAAGACTCGAATGGAAACTGTCTATGGTTGGCATTGGCGGATAAGGATGCACAGAATATTTAAAGCAGATCAATTCTATTTTGTATGTAATGAACAAAGCGAGAGAATTGAGTTGTGTAGAGAGAGCATTGTTTGTAACTAGTTGAACAGTGAGAATAAGCTACTATGACTAACACCAGAAAGTTGTCTTTCTGATTGTATGTAATTTTGTTACTGTAATACAAAGAGATACAGCTTGGTGTGGTGGGTTTTTTTTCAAAAGGGTTTCCCACGTAAAATATGTTATTTGATTTGTCTTTGTGTATTTTCTCTATTTCTGATATTCCTTCATGTGTGTCTTAATTGGACTGTAGTTAGAAAATTAAAAGTACTATCTGCTTACTCCCCTATGGTTTTTGACGTTAGGAAATTTGTTTCTGCACCTCTTCTTTCCTTACAAGTGGTATCAGAGCCTAGCCAGTTGTGTTGTCCTTGTGAGTGGGTTGGTTTTTTTGTGTTAAATACTTTTGAGTGGGAGTCTGGTAAAGGTCTATTAATTTAATTATAGATTGAGATGGAAAGCACATCATGCAATTTTGAGCTGTGGAAACTCAAAATGGAATATATGTTAGTTGATTGAGATCTTTGGACTGTTGTGTCTGGAACAATGCTTCAAGGCATGAAGCAAGAGGATTGGGACCTGGAAGATAGAAAGTCTAAGGGGCTGATAAGGCTCTATTTGGAAGACTCTATTCTTCTGAACGTGCATGAAGAAAAGACTGCCTCTTCCTTGTGGAAAAGACTAGCATCCATTTATCAGGGCAAGTCCTTGGTGAATAAGTTGTTCTTGAGGAAGAAGCTGTATTATTTGAGAATGCAGGAAGGAGGATCTGTTGCTAATCACTTAAATGCTTTCAACATGTTGATTGCTTAGTTAACATCTATTGGTGTGAAGATAGAAGATGAAGATCGTTGCATGTTATTGTTGTTTTCTCTACCTGATTCTTGGGATCATTTGGTGATGGCTATAGGGAGTACAACATCCACATTCAAAATGGAAGATGTTGTTGCTTCTCTATTATGAGAAGAAATGAGAAGAAAATATTCTAAGATGGAAAAGGAGGCTCTGGCTGTCAAAGGTAGACCAAAGGAGAAAGGCAAGAAGAAGGACAAGAAGTCCAGATCGAAATCAAAAGGGAGATCAAAGTCTCTTGGCAAGAAGTCAAAGGTGAAGTGTTGGAACTGTGGGCAACCTAGTCGTGTCTGAAAGGATTGCAAAGAGGAGAAAAAGAAGAAGAAGAACTCTTCTGGAAATGATCCTTCTCATAGTGATGCAGATGCCTTCATTGCAGCTTTGGCTACACGGACATCAGATGATGTCTGGCTGATTGATTCTGGAGCATCTTTCCACATGAAATCTCATAGAGAATGGTTCACGAAGTATGAAGAATACAATGGTGGAAAGGTGTATTTGGCAAGTGATTCATCTTTGGAAATTGTTGGTCGTGGAAGAGTCAGAATTCATTTCCCTAATGGAAGAGTGAAGGGAATCAATGATGTGACACACATACCAGGTATGGCTTGAAATATTCTTTCTGTAAGTAAGCTAAATGATATTAGAGTGTAGGTCACGTTATCTAGAAATGGCTGCAAGATGAGTAGAGGCTCTATAGTGCTGGCTAGGGGTGCTCGAATTGGTACCTTGTACAAGTTGGATGCACAAGCTATTTAATGCAATAGTGTCTCTGCAAAGTCACTTAAGGCTGCTCATGAAGAAAAGAAGGAAAACATTCCTGATGGTGTAAAATCCATGGAGATTAAACTTCTAGCAGAGAAGACTATGCTTTGGCATCATAGGCTTGGCCACATTGGTGAGAAAGGTCTAAAAACCTTGAAAAATAAAAACCTGGTAGAAGGGCTTGAAGATTGTAACCTTGAATTTGATTTATGTGAACATTGCATATATGGAAAGCAACACTATGTTACATTTTATTCCAGTTCTCACAAAACTTCTAGTTCACTTGATTATATACATTTTGATGTGTTTGGTCCAGTGAATGTTCCTTCTTTGTCTAAATCAAGATACTATGTGTCATTTATTGACGATTATTCAAGAAGAGCATTTGTATATTTTTTGAAAAGTAAATCAGAAGTGTTTAGTTGGTTTAAGGAATTTAAAAATCTTGTAGAAAATCAGACTAGTAGAAAAATAAAATATTTAAGGACTGACAATGGCGGTGAGTTCTGTTCAGATGAATTCGAAAGGTACTATAAAGATCATGGGATCAAAAGAAATAAGACTACACCTTATACTCCACAGCAAAATGGAGTTGCTGAAAGGTTCAACAAGACAATAATGGAAAGAGCACAAAGTATGCTGAGCAGTGCTGGCTTGGAGGAGAAGTTCTAGGCTGAAGCAATCTCTATAGCATGTTACTTGGTAAATCGCTCTCCTAACTCTGCTCTTGTTGAGAAGACACCTTTGGAAGCATGGTCTAGAAATAATCCCTCTCTTAGACATATTCATGTCTTTGGCTATGAGGCATATGCATATGTTCCATTTGAAAAAAGATACAAGTTGGAAAACAAAGCTGTAAAGTGTATATTTATAGGCTATAGTGCTGGCATAAAAGGATACAAGCTTTGGAACCCTAAGACTGAGAGGATTTTGCATAGCAGAAGCGTTATCTTTCGTGAGCTGAAACCTTCTACTTTGGATCTGCAGTCAGAGAAGAAATCAGAAAATGAAAAGGATGTAGCAGCAATTCCTCAGACACCAGATAAAGAGGAATTGAAAAATCAAAATATACCTGATACTGAGGAGAGCTCAAGCAGTTCTGAAAGTTCTGAAAATGATGAAGAACCACCTCAGCCTCAGCCTGTGAGGAGGTCAATTCGTGAAAGAAAGCAACCTGAAAGGCATGGGTTTTCTTTAATTGAGTCTACATGTGCCTATGCTTTAATTTCTAGCACTGATGAACGTAGGACTGTGAAAGAGGCATTTAAAATGTCTGATTCAAACTCTTGGTTGGAAGCCATGAATGAAGAAATGGCATCATTAGAAAAGAATGACACTTGGAGTTTGGTTCCATTGCCTAAAGGCAGAAAATCTATAGGCTGCAAATGGATATTCAAAAAGAAAATAGGTCTAGATGGCAATGTAGAAAAATATAAAGCGAGGCTAGGTGCAAAAGGTTATTCCCAGGTAGAGGGAATTGACTATGGAGAAATATTTTCTCTTGTAGCTAAGCTGACATCTATTAGATTTCTTTTGTCACTTGCATCAGCGTATGATTTAGAGATTGAACAGATGGATGTGAAAACAATGTTTCTTCATGGTGATCTTGAAGAAGAAATTTACATGTCCCAGCCAGAGCACTTTGTGGTAAAAGGTAAGGAAAGGTTGGTTTGCAAGTTGAAGAAATCTTTGTATGGTTTAAAACAGTCTCCTAGAATGTGGTACCAAAAGTTTGACATGTTTGTCTTGTCTTTGGGATTTGTAAGATCAAAATGTGATCACTATGTGTATTACAAAGCTGAAAGTGATCAAATTCTTATTATTGCTCTATATGTTGATGATATGTTGTTTATAGGCAATAGTAAGCTAATGATTTTTTATCTTAAGTCCTAGTTGTCTGCAAAGTTTGAAATGAAAGATCTTGGTGCAGTAGGGTATATTCTGGGAATTGGAATAACCAAGGACAAAAAGAATAGAAAACTTTGGCTCAGTCAGAGTAAGTATATCATGACTGTTCTAGAGAGATTTTGTATGACTGAGTGCAAACAACTAGTTGTTCCAGTTACACAGGGAACAAAGCTATCTGTTGAGGATTGTCCAAAATCTTCTTCTGAGATGGAGGACATGACCAGTGTGCCTTATGCAAGTGCAATTGGCAGTCTTATGCATGCAATGGTCTATACAAGGCCAGACATTGCCCAAGTAGTGGGAGTTCTTAGTCAGTTTATGGCTAATCTTGGAAGAACACATTAGGATGTTGTGAAGAGAGTGTTTAGATATCTGAGGGGCACTTTAGACTATGCTTTTTGTTACCATGGTAACTTGGTTGAATCAAATAAGACTCTCAGCATTCAAGGTTATGTGGATTTTGATTAGGCAGGGGACATTGATAGCAGAAGATCCACCAGTGGATATATTTTCATGATGAATGGTGGTGCAATGAGTTGGATGAGCAAGCGGCAGGATGTAGTCACTTTGTCTACTACAGAGGCAAAATACATGGCAGCCACACATGCCTGTAAAGAAGCAATCTGGTTAAAAAAATTTTGTTCTAACATTGGCTTTGATGCAAAAAAGATTACTATCTACTGTGATAGCCAGAGTGCTATATGTTTGGAAAAGAATCCTACTTTCCATGCTAGGACGAAACATATATATGTACAGTATCATTTTGTACGAGATATGGTGGAGGATGGGAAGGTCTCCTTGGAGAAAGTGGATACTCTGGAGAATGTTGCAGATGCATTGACGAAGCCTGTAAGCATAGACAAGTTCAGGTGGTGTGCTAGTTCGATAGGCCTCTTGGCCCATGTTTTTTAGTAGTTTGTTTATGCTTTGCAGGTGTCAATAAGATCTTCGTCAAGTGGGAGCTTGTTGGAATATGTGCCTCAATCCTTACTGACATGGAACTCCTGAAGGGAAAAGTCGTTGTGACAGTGTTCATGTCTGGGTGACTAACAGTTCTGAATCTCTTGAAATGATCCTATCACTGTGACAGATTTGATGTCTTGCTGAATGAAGTCTATCGCTATGACTCTCTGAGTTAGACATGACCTTTTGGTGATCGAAAGAACTCTAGGCGACAGTTGATCCTATCGGGCTTTCTCACAGGTGTCAAAGAGAGGTCCCAGTGAATGGTGAGTGTCTCAACAATAGCAAACTGCTATCAGGCTAACACAAGGATCTCGGGGAAATCTCTCAGCAAGAAGGTAAGTCTCGCCGACGAGGGTTTTCTCTTGGTTCGCTCGCGATGACTTAAAGACTTCGGCATGAAGTCTTGATGACCGATGTATGTCACGCCGACAGAAGTCTTTGGGTTATCTTTGGGAGCTCGGAGAAACGTCTTGGCGAAGGGATTATGTCTTTCCGACTTGGTAAAACATGATGGAGCTCGGTGAAACGTCACAGTGAAAGTCATGAGTCTTTCCGATAGTAAGTCTTCGGTAAGACTTAGGGAACTCAAAGAAAGGTCACGGTGATAGGTACGAGTCTTGGCGACAGTGTGACTTTTGGTGGAAGTTATGTTTTGATATGACGTCTCACCGAAACCGTGGGAGTCTTGCCAACAGGTGAAAGGCTTCAAAATAGAACAAGGTTGTCGGCAAAAGGTCTTGGCGAAGACGAAAGGTCTTGCCAATGGAATGTATCATCATTGTGACTTATACATTCGATAGGAGTCTCGCCGATAAGGGAAACCTTTGCTGATAGGATCGAAGTGGACATTGATGGTTTCGTTGTGACTTATACATTTGTTATAGCTTCTTGCTGACTCGTGGAAACTATAGCGATATCGATATGAGGACTTTGTGTCATTGGGGAGACACTGTGAATGTCTCACCGATATGCCAACAAAGTTGAATGTCGTTGACTATGTGATCATCTGTGTGGCATCCTGCTGGTCGAATTAGAGGAAGGAGTTTTTTCAAATTGAATTTGATTATTTTTTGTAACTATTGTAGCGCTGGAAGAAACAACATGCAAGGAAAAATCAAGACTCGAATGGAAACTGTCTATGGTTGGCATTGGCAGATAAGGATGCACAGAAGATTTAAAGCATATCAATTATGTTTTGTATGTAATGAACAGGGCGAGAGAATCGATTTGTGTAGAGAGAGCATTTTCTATAACTAGTTGAACAGTGAGAATAAGCTACTGTGACTAACACTAGAAAGTTGTCTTTCTGATTGTATGTAATTTTGTTACTGTAATACAAAGAGATACAGCTTGGTATGGTGGGTTTTTTTTCAAAAGGGTTTCTCACGTAAAATCTGTTGTTTGATTTGTCTTTGTGTATTTTCTCTATTTCTATTATTCCTTCATGTGTGTCTTAATTGGACTGTAGTTAGAAAATTAAAAGTACTATCTGCTTGGTCCCCTGTGGTTTTTGACATTAGGAAAGTTGTTTCCGTACCTCTGCTTTCCTTACAATAACAACTAATAGAAAAGTATCTAGAAACTATAATTTCTCTAAAACAAAAACTAATTGAATGACTAACTCCTAAACCTTAACCATTGACCTATTCATAGAGGCATAGAGGAGTTTTATTGAAACAAGAATCTAAACCAAAACCATTGACCACCACTCCCTAGATGTCAAAGAATGATAATGACTTAGTAATCTAAGTTGCAACTGAAAAGGAAGAAGAGTCCTAATAGGATTAAAACTCTATTGTAGTAGAACTAAAACATTGACTGCTCAAATCAATTATATTAGAATCCCAATTATTATAGGGTTCTTCTCCTCCAGTGTCTTTATTGGACATCATAATGATGCACAACCTTCTTCATTAATTTCTTCCATGTTGTAATTGTTGTGCTCCATATATTTTGTAACTTCCCCTATTTTTTTGTTCAGGAACTCCTTTGGCTACGAGTTGCACCTCATAGTTGTTGCAGGCTATAGTCCACCTTCTCTAGCTACAAGATTTCATTCACAAAACATGCACATAATACTAACAACCATACATAAATAGAGATATCAATCACATTTCATAGATAATAACACATAAATTATGCATTAACCATCACATCATAATCATATTTCCATACACTTTAAAGTAGGTTCAAGGTTGCATAATAAGTATAAAAGATAGAATAATTTATGAACATGTATAAAATAAATTTCTTGGTAATGTCAGTGAAGCTGTATAAAACATAAGGAAACTAACTAATGTTTGGGCTCACCATTCCCCATAACTACCCTTTTGCTTTCCCTCAAGCAAACAACTAGGGCTAGAGGTTGTAGTGTAGTGTGACTTCATTGAGATCCATGATAGTGTTCACTCCTTTGACCTGGTTCAAGTAAAATCCTTTGTATCATGAAAGTCTCCTCATTCTAATGTTCTCACCCTTTTCACATTCCTCCATTTTATCTCCTATCCAATGTGGCACTAGATAAAGGAGTATTGGTGGTTGGAATGTAAGTGGCACCCATACAAGTCCTTCATTGACAACAATATCAATGTACATGTGTACTCTTTCAATCATGGCCATATGATTATACACTTAGTGGGGATCTTTTCTCTACAATTTTGGATTCAAACTATCCCATCTTTCATGCACATACTAATAACAATGATGAACTAGTCCAATAGTCAATGTTTGCATTATGTTGTAATCATGTATCCTTAAGTTCATTATCTTCCTTCTTGCACCCTTGTGATCCAAAATTTGTAACCATTCATCTATTATTGCATCAGGGTTCTTGACTATTTTCTCACTAGAAGTGCAACTAATTTTTTCCTTTCCACATACTCTTCCATAAGTTCACCCCTGAATTTTTTATTCTAAAACATGATACTAGTTCCCTTACTTGTAAATCCCCCACAAACATTAAGGGGTTCCATTTTGTATGCTTTGGCACTACATAACTATGCAAATAATATTCATAGAGTTGGTCATGTTCATCTGGTGTAGCATCAACAAAAATGTTTAAGGAAATCAAATTTCTTGCTCATGGAAATGGGTTGGTTACTTATTAACCTACTTGTGACCAATGAACATAGTATGGGCTAACCAAACTTGATCCATGAGGATTCAAAGCATAATCAAGCCACTAGGCATCAATCCAATAAGATCATTCAATGCAAACTAAAGTAAGAATCCATTAAAACTGACATATTAAAATACAAATGCTTCATAAACACCTATTCTAATCCATTGAAACTTATCTTATTGGGGGAGTGGTCTCACACTGATGTGGAATGGCGACCCTTTCCCAATCCCATGGATAAATGACCCTTGTTTCCATTGATTATATTGAAGAGAATCAATGAAACTGATAATAGATGTGTATGAAAACATGATTTAAAAGCTAAATTAACATAATGAAAGCTATTCTAACATGATATATGCTAAGATGATTGGTTTGGGTGTATGCAAAGCTATTCTAAATGAAGTTTAAGCTTAAAAGATTAAAAGCCTAATTTCAAAACATGCTAAATGGATGCACCTATGTTACCGTGGAAGCCATTAATGGAAGATAAGCTAATATGATGCAAGAAATTAACTTAAAATTCCTTTTAAAACATGAAATGTGAGTGCAGGATGAAAGTGATTTTAACAACATAAGTTTTCTCTTAAAAGATGGATCTGTTTGTCTCTAAATGATGTTCTATTTATAGGAGAGCAAATGAGAAATGATGGAATAAGATTGAAAAATTCAATCAATGGTCAAGATGGAAGGAGAATGGAGGCATCGATCATGGATTCCCATCAAGGGTTGAGGATGCAAGATAATATTTAATCAATGGATTGCAATCATCCAAACAAACACATTCAAAACTTGCACAAGAAGTCTTGTTGAGAGTTTTTTGCAAAAAAAGAATATTCTCTTTTTCAAATGAGTGAAGAAAGAGAATATTCTCAAAGAATATTCTCGTGGGTGAGGGAAATTAGATATTTAGTTAATTAAAACCAAATTTAATTGTGCAAAGGAGAAGGAATATTCCATGGGAACATTTCCTTTTTGGAGGAATGTGCAAAGGAGGAATATTCTCTTGGAATATTCCCTTGCAAGTGGGAGGATTAGATTTAATTAGTAATTTGATAATTAAATAAAGTTTCAATTATACAAATTAGGGGAATTTAGGATATTCTTTAAATAAATGATTTAATGAAAAGGGGAAAGGTGATATGATATTTAATTAAATAAATTAGGATTATTTAATTAATAAGAGGACTTTAAGGGATTAAATTAAATAGTTTTATTTATTCAATTTAATAGGATGAAATGTTAGCATGAAAGGGGGTGAATTCACCTAATCTGGTCAATCAGATTAATAGACAAAAATGATGTAATTGATTAAATAGCTAGGCTAATTTAATCAATTAAGTGAAAAGAGAATGGGTTTTAGGACGAATTGTTGTTAGTATATCTAATTTGAGTGCCTGATATCATTTAAGACATATTTAAGTGTCTATATTTTTCCCCTCTTTGAAGAGAGGTGCTTATTACGTTGGTTCAAAGACTGACACTTTTTTCAGATTAAAACTGTTGCTCTGATAAAAAAATTAAAAAAATAAAATTAATTTTTAGATGCCCCACTATTTCCCCAATGGAAGGAATAAGTTGGTTCCCTATGCCCTCAAGAAATTAGGCAGAAATTTTGAATTTTCGGTTGATTTCTCAACAAAGGTAAAATATAGGTGCTAGTGTGAGAATAGGTCTTAGGATGCCAAAAATGGCCTTAGAAATGCAAAAACCAGCTCAAAATAGGTTGCATAGGGTGGAAACAAGTAAAACATGTCAAAACCCTAGCTTTTGGCTCAAATTAGGGCAAAAAACCCTAATTTTTAGGCTTAAATATGTGATAAAGGGTCATTGTCAAGCCATTTGTGCATTCACACTTGAGAGATTTTCTGCATTTGGAGCTCTAATACCTTTGAAAAATGGCTCACCGTGTGCTTCCTCTTCACCTTTCAAAGCGGGTTCGAGAGTACCAACGTCGAGTAGATGCAGGACCTCGGGTATGTGACTCAAAACTTTTCTCGATTTTTGCATTTAAGTGCAATTAATAGGGGGTCAAAATTAGGTTTCTAGGTGCATCGTTGTATAGTGAGGTAATTGATGCATCGAAAGTGTCGCTATTGATTCAAAAGTGATACACTTAGTGTTTAATAGTGCACCCTAATTTTTTGATTGGGTGATGCAATTTATTAGGGAGTCTCTAGGTTCATATAGTGACGTACATGTTATTGAGGTTCAACATCACTTGAAAGTGGTGGGCGACACACAAATTTTAGCAACACACCCCAATTTTTTAATATAGTGATGCATGCAAATGTCAATTTTCTATTGAGCATAGTGATGCACATCACCAATTTGTTGACACATCCCTAAAATGGATACAACAACACACCCTTGAAAGAGTGACATTATTGATTTCAGTGACACTTTTAATGTTTTGGATGCAAAGTCTCAATTTTGATCATTGTTTTCAATTTTTTTAGCAATTGACGTTGTGTGTGTGATGTGTGTAGGAGGATCCCCCACTGTTGATGTCATGAGAGCATTACTCTAACATCTTGGCAGCTATGAAATACTTTGATGATGAGGACATGGAGCAACTATGTAGGCTAGGGTTAGGATTCATCACTTTCTTGCCCAAGGTCCAAACGCATCTTGCTATGGTGACAACCCTAATTGAGAGGTGGCACAACGAGACCTCTTCATTTCACCTACCCACCGATGAGGCCACCATTACATTGGAGGATGTGTGACACATATTGCAATTGTTGATTCATGATGAGTGTGTCATCTATGACATAGATGTTAAAAGAGACACATGTCTCTCACTTCTACACAAATGACAGATCATCCTTGTGAGTTCACAGATTAATTTGGATCTATACCGCAGGTGGGTGGAGATCTTCAGATTGTTTGTTGTGGCACTGATCTTTGGTGTCATTTCCCCAAACCGATGGGGTAGAGGTTTCAGTATTGGATGGGGATTGGTGTGGGAGGGCATGATTAAGAGGATCGTCATGTATGCATGGGTTATAGTTCTCCTTGCTTAATTGTACCATGACATGCATTGGGTAGTCTACTACAAGGGTAGGAGCATCGAGGCAGGTGTTACACTAGTCCATATATGGGCATACAAGCACATTGAAGTGTTGAGGCCACTAGTGGTTTTAACAAACATTGATGCAAGTGATTCCATCACCTTTAGAGACAAGGTGTTAATGACTCTTCAACACACAAGACCTATAGGTTTACTATATTGGCACAGGGTCATCGATGATATGATCGTGTTCAAATGGAGGCCTTCACTGTAGGTTCGTGCATGGTACGATGACCAACAACAACTTTATTTTTTTAGGTAGACCTACTACATCTAGGGGAGAGAGCACACCATGATAGAGTGGTATTTACCAGACCGCATGGCTTGCCAGTTTGGGGAGGTATAGGATGTTCCTATTTAGGATTATACAACTATTTTCACGAGATCATAGAGGGAGGTTCAATGGGAGTTCAAATTGACCCTGTAGTGGTGACCAATGATTTCAGACAACCCGCTCCATAGCCATGGGCCTATGACCAGGGCATTCTAGATGCAGGCACCACCCTAGTTTATGATGCATGGTTCAGGCCACCCACTCGCCTGAAAGATCCAGTGGGGGGATGTACCAGAGGCAAAGGCAAAGGATGAGGTAGAGACTGAGACAAAGGAAAAGATGGTGGTAGGGATGGAGGTCGAGGTCGTGGGAAACAATAGGATTAGGATAGGGCACAAATGCTATGGGATGGGCACCAAAAACAATAGCTAGATTAGGGTCATCAAGACCTAGGGTAGGAGGATAGGCATGGTGGAAATTTTTTGAGGGCACCACTACCTCCTCCACCCATACAACCAGATGCCTAGTTACAGGCACGAATACAAGCTGTTACAACTAAGAGAGATCATCTATAGGTAGAGCAGGATCAATTGTAGAAATAGTTATAGGATATGAATTCCCAAAGATATAAAGAGGTTTAGTTGCAACAACAATTGGACTTAGAGATGGCCCAAGAGATTGGGTGGAGGTAGTAGCTTGAGGCAGTGACGATTGCATAACAAGGATGAAAAGTATTTTCCTATTTGTACATAGAGGAAATTACCGAGGTAGCCTACTACCACATGCATTATCATCATGATGTTCCTTAGGAAATGAGGCATACTGATTTTTCACAGAGGAGTGGAGCACCACCTAGAGTTGAGGATCAGTCATCAATTAGGGGTGAGTCAAGCAGCCATCAGGGCTAGCCATTTTGTATACACTTTTTATTATTCACCTGATTATTTATATAGATATACATTCATGGGCTCATTTTTTATAGCCTCATGGATATTGTACTTTTGATCTAATATTCATACACTGATTCAGATATTGTATCATGAGAGTCATTTTTTGATATATATATATATGAGATGATTCAGATTCAATATGTGATGTGCTCTTTATTTAATGCTTTATGGATGTATGGATGCATATAATGCGATATGATATTATGCTATGATTATGTATAGATGCAAATGTGATGGATGCACTTTTGTTTTATTTATGTGATATGCAGTATGCGATGATGATGTTATGCATATGAAATGCAATGTTATAGGATGGATGTAATGTAATACAATGGATATGTTATAGTCTTTTTCAGTATCTTTCTATGATATGTTATGGGATGGAGGCTATGATATGTAGATGATATGAATTCTTATGAAAGATGTATGGATGGATTTATTTCTTTTTGTGTACTTTTCTAATGCAATTTATGATGTCATGATGATGTATGCATATGGATCTATATATGGATAATGCAGATGTTCATGCTTATGATATGATAATGTGATGTATAATTATTCCTAGTACATGTGTATGATATGTGCTATGGATGCAATGCTTATAGTATGTATGTTATGAATGTTTATGATATTAGATGCAATGAATGATAATGTAATGGATTACATTTTCCTTTATTATGATATGTTGTGATGATATGAAATGTATGCATGTTGATGATTTGTAGATGCAAGATGGATGCTTGATGATGTTTTTGTTGACTGTGATGATACTAGGTTAGCATGGAAAGAAGATAGAAGAATAAAATATTATTTGACCATTGATTTTGAGATTGATTCAAAAATTCCAACAAGTACATGATCCACCAAGACTTTATTTGATGTGGTGATGAGAGATGATGATGATTCTTCTCATATAGATTGGGATTTGGATTTTCCATCATTCCTTATTTTTTGATATAACACATAGACACGATGCATCTAGGTATTGATAACCAAGATGACATTGTATCTAGTGTAATGGACTTTGACTTTGCAAACAGATAGGATAGTTCTTGTTCACACCTTGACATATGGAAACCTCGTTGGAATGTAGTTTAGAAGCTTAGAATATGTCAAACCAAAACATACACAATAGTCAACAATATACTTCAAACAACCTCCCTACATACAACTAAGAAAGTATGTGCCAAGATTATTTTACAAGAATACCCACAAGCATAGAAAATGAAAGATAATTATCGATGCCCCATTCCTTTCTCTCTAAATCATTTTATACATCATCGAGAGGTCCTCGAAATGGGTCAATAAGATAAATCATAAGAAAAGATCAAAGAAAAATAGTCAATGTTATCTATATCTCTTGCCAATTTAACATAGCTAAGGTGATTTTTGATGTTGATGTCCATCATAGGAAGGACACATCCTAGGACATGTTGATAAGGTGTTTTGACTAAGACTAGGTGTGTGATAAGTTGTTGGTACAAATTTCACTGACTCGTTTACCTATGATCCAGACTTTAGATTTTGACACTTAGGTTCTCACTTTATGACTTGTGATACTTTTTTTCTATTTGTTTTACCAAAGGTTGAAGATTATGGTTGACTTATTATGGATGAAGTTTATTGTGAGTGAAAGCGAGATGGGATGGATGGTTTTGGATTTTTTGGAATATTTTAGTGTTTTTAGTATTTTGAAAATGTTTTGAGGTTGTTTTTGGTCTTTTTGAAAGTTTATGTTTTTTATTACTTGAGGTTGTTTTGGTTTTTTCTCAAATTTTTTGAATGTTTAAGGCTTTTCTGATATTTGAATGTTTTGGGATTTTCTACATTTTCAAATGTTTTTGTGTTTTTTGAATATTTGGATGTTTAGGGATCTTCTAAGTTTGACCAAGAACCTAACCTAAAAGACTATCCTAGGGGCCTCTGGGGCTTATCAAAGATGAGCCTTGCCTACATTATACACGCAAAGACCATGTAGTTTGACTAACTCAACTTATTATCAATGAGAAAATGAACAATTGATGGAATGTCAGTTTATTATGATGGACTCCTAAAGGACTGGCCTAGTGTGTCTCAAGGGCACATCAATGATGACCTTACCTAAGTTCAAGCTCAGAGACTCGTAGTTCGACAAGGTTCTATTTATGGATTTTCAATGTTTTGACCTTTATGGATTTTGATGTGTTTTGGATGTTTTGTATTTTGACTTTACAATTTTTCAAATGGTTTTAGATTTAGCTATACATGATTTTGATGTTTTTGGAATTTTTGATTTTGCAAGTGTTTTTGGATTTTCAATGGGATTTTATGAATTTTTTTTGGTATTTTCGATGAGATAAATAACCTTAAGATATATATAAGAACTTGATCCGATCTAGAACATATTTCCCCCAGTGTGATATGATAGACTACCTTGATATAGACAGGACAAGTTGACCTTTGGAATATGCCAAGTAGTACTAAGGGGAATACGATACTTCACAACATCAATTTATGATACAAACACAAATGGGTGATGGAATAAATAGGATGAATGATGTGATGGATGGATGCAATGGAAAGCATGATGGGATAAAGAGCCAAAGAATAGATGGAGGTTCTTTATTTACATGAGGTGCTTGTTTTCTAGGTTTTCACCAAGGTACTTTCCCAAAGCACCACCAAAGTGATTTTCACTAGAGGACAATTGTTTTTCTTTAATTTTTTCAATCCTTTTTCTTTTTTTTTTGGATTTTTGATCAATTTTTTTTTGTATTTTCAGATTTACACCCTTCAAGCCTAGGCATAAAACTTTTTAAGATGTAGATTATTGGTTTGCTCCTACAAGGGTTCACCTTCAAGCGTTGATAATTGATATGCTCCTGATCCACAACTTTCTATAACAAAAAATGGACCTAACTAGTTAGGCTCAAGCTTTTCTTTACTGTCCTAATCTGGAAGACATTTCTAATTCTACTTTAGGACAAGATCCCCTACCTAGAAATAACAAATCTTGATCTTCTTGTTATAGCTCCATTTTAGTCAATTTTGATATACTTGGATGTGATTAAGGGCATCAAGATGATGCTCATCCAAGAATTCTAGCTCATTTAGCGAAGAGACTTTGTACTCTTCATTAGTGATCAAATTCTGCAGTGACACTCACAATGATGGAAGCTTGACCTCAATAAGAAGGATGGCTTATGATCCATAGACCAAGGGGAACAAGGTTTCACTTGTAGGCATGTGGATACTAGTTTGATAGGCCCAAAGAGAAAGATTTAACTGTAGATGCCAGTCACGACCAACTTCATTGACCATTTTCTTGAGGATTTTGAGAATGGTCTTTTTTGTAGCCTCAGCTTGACCATTTCCCTAGGGATAATATAGGGTAGAGAATTGATGTTGGATGTTGAATCTTTGGCATAGCTCTTTCACATCCCGATTCTTGAAGGGTGTTCTGTTATAAGATATAAGGGCTTGCGGAACACCATAATGGAAGATAAGGTAATTCAAGATAAACTTAGCAAAATTTTCTTCCCCATTATGTAGGTCATAGGAATGGCTTTGACCCACTTGGTAAAGTACTTAGTGGATATTATGATGAACTTATGGCCATTAGATGAGGTGGGGGTAATCTTTCCAATGAGTTCAATTTCCCACTACGAGAAAGGCCAAGGTGTTACCATTGCTTGTAACTCCTGAGCTGGAGCATGAATAAGATCTCCATGTTCTTGACACTGGACACACTTCCACACATACTGATGGGCTTCTCTTTCCATATTTGGTTAATAATACCCCGTCCTCAATAGTTTCTTAGCTAAATTCATACCGCTAGAATGGGAAGCACATATGCCATCGTGTGCTTATGTTAAGGAAGTCAAGGCTTCCTCTTGGTTAAGACATCATAGTAATGTCCCTTCAATGCTTAGTGGTATAAAGTATCTCCTAGGATCACGAATTGGGGTGCCTTTTTAACAAAGATCTTAAGGTTGGAGGTGATATCGGATGGGAGGGTTCCTCTGCTGAGGCAAGTAAATATATCATGGTACCACGGGGAACCAAGATCAATGATTACACACGCAAATTCAGAGTCTAGGATTTCAAATTTTGGTACAAGACCTTTTTCTACCAAGAATTTGCATTGAAGGAAATTGTGTGGCATGTCCAACAATGATCCAATTGTTTCCATGGCATCTGTTGCTCGGTTGTTCGTGTGAGGAATCTACTCAAAATTTATATCAATGAAAAGGTTCTTGAGATTTTCTACCATCTTCTTATAAGGAGTGAGTTTATCATCCTTAGTTTGGTAGTCATCATTCACTTGGTTGATAACCAGTTGTGAGTCTCCATAGACTTGCATCTCTTGTATCTGCCATTGAACTACTATCCTTAGACCCATTATTAGGGATTCATACTCAGCTATATTGTTAGTACATGGAAATGATAATGGGTATGACTTTGGAATATAATCACCTTGAGGGATGATAAGAAGAATACCCTCCCTTGATCCATGTTGGGTGAATGACCCATCAAAGTACATTTTTCACTGATCTATTGGATTGACAAGGAATACTGATTCATCAAAAAACTCTAATATCAAAGGGTTCTTTGCATAGATAGGTGCATCCTCTAGTTGGTTTGTGATTATTTGTCCTTTGATTTCCTTGCACTCCACGTACTCTATGTCAAATTCAATTAAGATCATTACCCATTTGGCCATTCACCTAGTGAGATTTTCTTTGGATAACAAGTATTTCAATAGGTCAATCTTTGCAATAAGCTTGATTTGATGTGATAGTATGTAGTGTCTAGACATTTTTGAAGAAAAAAACACCACTAAGCATGCTTTCTCAATGGATGAATAGTTTATTTCATATCCCACAAAGGTCCTATTGATGTAATAAATTACTCTTTCCTTTCCATTTTCATCATGTTGTGCTAGAAGAGCAGCTAGTGTTGATGTTGCTGAGATATATAGGATCAATGGTTTTTTTGGTATCAGCGGCATGAGCACTAAAGGTGCCAATAGGTAGTCCTTGATTTGTTGGAAAGCTTTATCACACTTCTCATCCCACTTTTAAGTTATTCCTTTGTGAAGAAGATGTGAAAAAGGATGGATTTTATCTGATAACTGTGTTATGAATCTTTTGATAGACTGCAACCTTCCTTGTAGCCCTCTCATATGTTCAATGCTTGTGGTAGTTCCATGTCTAGGATGGCTTTCAGTTTTGTTGGGTCAATTTATATCCCTCTTTGTGATATGATGCAGCCAATAATATTTCCTAATGCAACCCCAAAGACACACTTTTATGGATTTAGCCGCACCTTATACACTTAAAGTCTATCAAATATGGGTCCTAGTACCTCTATGTGCTCACTCCTCTTTGATTTTTCCAAAATATCATCCACATAATCTTTGACTTTTTTGTGGATCATGTCATGAAAGATGAGGATCATGGCTCTTTGATAGGTCACTCTTGCATTCTTCATCCCAAAAGGCATAATGTTCCAACAGTATGTTCCCCATGGACAAGTGAATGTAGTTTTGTGTTGATCCTCCTTGGCGATCATGATTTGATTATAACATGAAAAGACCATCCATGAGTGATAGCATTTCATGCCCACTTGTTAAATCTAGTATGATGTCGATGTTAGGAAGAGGTAAATCATCCTTTGGCATACTTTTTTTAAGTCTCTGAAATTTGTGCATATTCTAATGCCCCAAGTGGGTTTGGAAACTAGTACCAGGTTTGAAACCCACTTAGGATAATCTTTAGGTTGGATGAATCCAACGTCAAGAAGCTTTTGTAACTCAAGTTTCACCAAGAGTGCTATGTGAGGGTGCATCTTTCTCCATTTTTTCTTCATTGGTTTGGATTTAGGGTAAACTTCTAAATGTTGCACAACCACTTCTAGATCAATCCCTAGCATATATGTGTATGACCATGAAAATTTAGCTCTTCACTCTTTCAGGAATGTTGCTAGGTTTTTTTGTTATTCATCCAACAAGGATTCAGCATAAAAAGTGATCTTGGGTGCTTCTTTTGTTCCCACATTGATTGGAGTAGCCTTTTCTGCTAGCATTGTTGGCTTCTCTTGATGCATTGCACTAAGGGGGAGATTTAATACCTCATCCTTGGGTGCCTTAGGGAGGTTTTCACCTTTAGATGCATCCTTTCTTTTTACATTTTTTAGGATCATAAAGTGTCACACTGTGGTTTTCACTCAAAGATTTGCATGTTAGTTTCATGTTGTCCATTTTGTGATTGAAGGATTCAATCATCTCCCTATAGTACGCCCCTGTGTCTAGCTCTATGTCAAAACTAGCTTTGTGATCTACCCATGGTAAATTGTCTTGGAGTCCCATGAATTCTGAGCTCACTTCATCATTTTTGAATAAATCTAGAATTGGTGGTCCTTGTTGGTCCATGTCAATGAGTTGTGGGTATACTAGGCTTATTTAAGTGGTTTGGTCGTTTGGGGTGAAAGGTGTTGTGGATATCATAAAGAGATTTATTCTCAAATAGTTTAGCAACATCGAGGTGAAAGTCTTCTAGGGTCATATCACATGATGCAGGTAACCAAGAGGAAGCCTTAGTCTGCTTAGTGGAAATACCTTTCCAAGAAGGGTAACCTTGCTAGTAGTATAGCCTAATCCAAGATTCTTTGGATGTCTCTCAGGAACGATAGGTTCTAGCAAATCATTATCATTTTGTCCTAGTTTCTCATTCTTGTTGTATCTCCAACTCTTCATTAGTTGCAAACCTTTGTTGTCATCTTCCATGGGAAGAACGGGGATGGTTTTTTCATCTTGATATAGTAGTTTATAGACATCCTCATTTACATCTTCGTTGTTCAAATCCCCCCACTTGGTGAAGGTGGTAGCTTCCATCTTTATTGTTTCAGGAACTTTGTTGCTAGATGTGGGTTTCCCATTAGATTAAGGAGAAAGAGGTAGCTCTCCTAATACAAAAGTATCCTTTGTTAGTTTATAGTTCCCACAACCATCATCTTGGATCACCACTTTGATGTTAGGAATGTTCTACACAATGGGTGTTTTTGTTTATGAGGTATATGCAAGGGATGATGAGTCAACAAATGAGGAGGATGGTATAGACCCTTCATCATTTTTAGGGATTTAGGGTATCTTGTAAAACTTTGCCTCAAGGTTCTTGTAGTTGTAAAAAGGGCTGGGATCTCAATGGATGGTAACCTCATAGTCCTCAAAAGGAAAATTTACACATTAATGATAGATTGAAGCTATAGATTTCAAGGCATGAATCCAGGGTCGGCCAAGTAGGATGTTGTAGGGAAGATCAAGGTCTAACACTTGGCACATAGTCTTTGCAATGATGTTTTGCGATACCTGATCTTGATCATCATATGCACTAATGGTGGTACTTTTTTCTTTCTCAATAGAATCTTCTGATTAGCCCAAGTTCTTGATCAACTGAAGGGTGCAAATGTTCAAACCAACACCTCCATCTACTAAGACTCTTTTTACCTTATTCTTATGAATAATGACCTCAAGGTGAAAAACACGATTATGAGATGGTTGTGAGGGTAAGTATTGTTCTGAGAAGTTGAGAAGATGATTACTGATATGCCCTACCATAGCTAGAAACTGATCGGTATCAATATCCTCAAGGGCGGATCATTCGAATAAAGCTTTCTCTTAGATTTTCCTATGTGTGGGGGATAGCCTCAATAGTTCCAAGATAGAAATTTACACAAGGTTTTTCTTAAGTTGATCTAGGAGACTGTACTTGCTAGGTTTTGATGTTGGAAAAGTAGGTTGTGCCATAGATTGATATGGGACTCGTTGGATGGTGACTTTTCCATGTTGTGTGGTGACTCCACATTCCACACTAAGCCCTTTGATGGTGACAACGATGACAACACTATCATAGGAAGTGACCACATTGGAATAGGTATGTTGCACATTGTTGTAGATTTTTTCTTTTCTGGTGTCATTACCTTTGCTATGATCTGGCATAGGGTTCTTTTATATCTTGAGATCCTGATTGTCGGCGGGTACCTCAACAAATATGGCTTCACTATTAATAAGATCTTGGATGATATTTTTAAGCCTCATATAGTTCATTGTTTTGTGTCCTTTGATTTTGTGAAATTCATAGAGATATTTTTCATTGTGCCAAGGTGGTTTATCTTGTGGTTCTTGGTAGTTTTTGAAATTGGGAAGCATCATCAAGTTTGACTCTACCAGTTTCTTCATGATGGTTTCAATAGGTTTTGAAAATTGTGTGTATTTGAGTTTTGGATAGTTCTTGTTGGGGGTTCATTGTTGTTGCATTTTGGTGTTGTTGATCTCGTTGTTTTGTGATGGTGTTGTTTGTTACATAGTTGGTTGAGTGTTAGCTATTTGAGTGTTGTTTGGTCTAGGAGCACTTATGACCACCTTACCATCTACCACGCCATCATTTCTTACATTCTTGTTCTTAGCCCAAACATGAGGCTTGTCATTTGAGTTGGTTGATGGGCAGTTGTCTTTGTAGGCTTGAGTATTTCCCTGTGAGATTAGAGCTCTCTCGATGTTAAGTTCTCTAGGGACAAGCTCGTCATAAGAGGTAATGCACTACATAGTTAAGTGGAATGATAGATCTAGATCTATATTTTCTATGATAATCCCCACTTGTTGCTCATTGAGAATGGGCCACTTGCTCTTACTAGTTATTTGCCTCCATCATTATAAGAAATTGGTGAAAGATTATCCTTTGTTTTGTTTGAGAGTGTACAACTCTTCTAGGCTCATGTCTATGTCAAGGTTAAAGGAGAAATGATCTATGAATTTATCAAGGATTTCTTGGAAGGTTTTGATACTTGGAGGCAACTGGTAAAACCAATCAATGGTTTGGCCTATCAAGCTTCATGGAAAGGGGTGCATCAAATAGGACTCATTGTAGGCGACCTCCATGCACATGACGTTAAACTCTTTGACATGGTCTACATGACTTCCTCTCCCTTTGGATTTATCAAATTTAGGGACTTCAAAACTAGGATGGAATGGTACCATTGTGATGTTTCGATCAAATGGGTATGGTCATAGGTTTTGTGTATGGGGCTTCTTCATTTTTCCCATCCAGATATCCTACATTTCTTATGTTAATGCTTTAAGTTGTGAGGCTACATTATCTTGTGGATTTGGTGGAGGAATATATGTTGTGTTTTGTGGAATGGTGAATGGATTGTGCTTGAGATTATGATATGATGGGGTGTTGTATGGTTTGTATGGTGGTGTAGGATATTGTGGAGGTGATGGTGGTGGAGGTGTATATGCCCCTACATGTTTGGGTTGACGATGTTTTGTTGAGGGTTGTAGTATAAAGCTTGTTGTTGTTCTGCAAGAAATTTTTGTTGTTGGGAATATTGTTGAGCTTGTTGTTGGGCCACTAGGGATGCTTGTTGTGCTGCTAAGGCTACTTGGTGTTGTTGTTGTTGTGCTTCTAAGGCTGCTTGTTGGGATTTTTGTTGTTGTTGTGCTACTAAGGTTGCCTATTGGGCTTCTTGTTGTTGTGCTACCAAGGCTCCTTGCTATGCTTGTTGTTGTTGTGTTGATAAGGCTACTTGCTATTGTTGTTGTTGTTGGATGGATTTTTGATAAGCCTATTGTACTTGTTGTAAAGCTAAGGCATGTGTTTGCAATGTAGGATCGATTAGTTGTTATGATATTTGCGATGGGTTTTGGGTGTTGATGTTTTGAGTGGGTTGTGGGTTTTTGATAACAATTTGGGTGTTCCCTTGGCTTAACATTCCTTGTAAGATGGTGGAGTGTGATGGAGGAATGTAAGATTGAGGTCTCATTATATTTTTCATGGCGTGGGGGACCGAGGGGAAAATGATCATGATGTCATTAGATATTGTGATGGAAATGGAACATTGGGACTTTGGGTCCATTGATTGAAAGGATCCCCTTGACCAATGTTTTTGGGATTTCCTTGTGTTTGGGATGTGGCCAAGGTATTACCTTGGTTGATGGGGTTTGTGACCAAGGATTTTTTTTTATTTGGGTTGATGATGGATGGGATAGATGTGATTTTTTAAACCAATGGTATGGATGAACCAATGGGGTGGTTGGATAGGGATGTACCTATTTGTGTTAAGGGTTCATTTTGTGTAAGGGTATCAACTTTCCCTTGTTGATCCTTTTGTGATACTTGTTCCGCACTACCTTGTGTGATATTAGACACACTTGTGGTACTTGTGGGGATGGATGAACATGGGTGCCCTCGATATGTTGAATTTTTCATGGATTCATGAATTTTAAGTTATGTTGATGTAGGGGATGTTTAGGAATGAGAGGATCACCAAAGGTAGGTGTCCAAGTGTTTTGGGGTGGATTGGTGTTGAGGGTACCCACAAGTGTGTTTCTTTCCAAAGGTAGAGTAAAACCAAAGTCCTTAGCAAGACTAGTTGCAAGACTAGGAGTTGGTGTTTGACTTAACCCTAGTGATGGAGTTGATTGAATGGTAGAAGAAGTCAAGCCTTGTGTCAAGGGTTGCACAACAAAAGATGGGGAATTTTGAGTTGTTTTTCTAAGGCTTGACGTTCTTTTTTGTACTCATTGATTTATTCCTTATTAAGTTCAAGCAGGTTGTTCATGACGTCTTTGATCTCAAATGGTCCCGATGGAGACAAGGATTTTTGCGATGGGGTAACATGAATTTTTGGATCAAATTCTTGAGGATTGGTATCACTTGCAGTGAATGTGACTTTGGTTTTTTCCATGATTCACTTGTGTTGTGATCTTGTTTTTACCATAAATTGGGGGTCACCTATGGGAGAATGATGTTGAGAGTTGTAATGTTTAAACTCTCTAGTTGACTCAAATTTCAGTAAAAGGGATGTTGTAAGTATTTTTGGAGCAATGGTGAAAATGGGAGATGAAAAGGATGAATGATGTGGAGAGTGATCTTTGCAAACTTTTGGGACCATACTTTTGACTAAGGGGTTAGATTATTTTGATGTTTGGATAAAGGATGTTAATGAACTTGTGAATCATTAAGGTAGACTTGTGACCTTCAAGACAAAATTTTCCAAAAGTGATAACTAACTCAACTAAGTGCATGGAAAAGGATTAATTTCTCACACAAAGTAGCTAAGGTAGCCTTTGGGTTGATTGATGTCCAAGTCAAAAGGTGTTGGTGTGTTCAATTTTTTTGCAAAGTTTGGTAAAGTGAAGGATTAAATTTGATAAGGGTTGGATGAAATGTTTTGACCCTATTAACTATCTAAATTTTCACCCTTGCCAAGTTGTGGAAACTCAACAAATTTGGAGAAACATGGGACTAAATTCAGGTTGTGGGTATCCTATTATGAAAGTAGACCTCCATATTATGGGTTGGCACCCCTTTTAATGTCACCTAATCTATTGCTAAACTAATGATTTCTTGAGGAAAGAGTAAGAGGGTTGCATGAACTAAAATTGATTGAAAAAATATTAAAAGGTGATTCACCAAACTAACTAAGACCTACAAACAACTTGCACATAGTTCAAACAATGAAAAATATTGTTTTACATAGCTTATTCTGCATGCATACTTGCATAATTATTTTATAAGCAAGTTTTAAAGCTAAACTCCTAGAAGAAAAATATTTCACAACTAAAAGCATTTACATTCACTAACACAACTTATAACCTGCAACAATACACTTTTTTGCAAACACAAGTGTTTAACAATGAGAAAAAATTACAAGGAAAAGCTAAATTTCATAAGTAATTTCATCAACCAATAAATTCACACAATAAAGCATGAAATGAGAAGGCAAATATTCAATATCATTAATCCAAGGTACTCACTGGTATACAAATCTATCTCTGAGTTACAATACTGCTCCTGCTGAAAAGATAACTCTAGAAAATAAGCTATCACTCTATTGGAAAGAAATAACTAACTTCAACAACACAGTTTGAAGTTTCTTAAGAAAAAATAAAAACAATTGCATCACACAAGTCCATCTATAAGATATTGGTCGGATGCAATAGAAAGGCCAAAAAAGAACCCTCTAAAATCACTCCAAAATGTCCTCCAAATGAAGCAAAGTCAAGCCAAGACTTAACTCACGCTAAAAGTGTGACAAAACTGTCTCCAAATAGCCCATTCCCACTAAAAATAGTCAAAGACAACCTCACACACCTTTTCCATGTTGGTTAGTCATCAATTTTGCACACACATGTCTTCAACTTGTTTGACCCACACTTTTGGTGCTTTTGCAAAAGAACAAGACTCTATTTTGAATTTAAGATAGAAATTTGATTAAGTGAATTATAATAACATCACTCAACCAAATTATTTTACATTTCAAAATAAAAATCTAGAATAATAGTCCCCACCATTCCTTGAAATTCACCAACATTTTGCACTATGGATAACATAAAAAAAAGAAGTGATTTATAGACACAACACTTCAAATAATGTTTTACAATTTTAGAATAAATGAAAAATAATAACAATCGCCCAACCACTCCTAAAGGCTTGTAGAAGCATCAAACCTATCTCCATCTCCCCTCAAGTCATTACTCATCATTACTTTGACTTTTGAAATATCATTCACCATTAAGTGAGTTATACTTAACATCACTTAATTAAAATTTCATACCACTTAACCTAATGCAACTAGGAGACAAGGTTTGGCCTAATGCACCACATAAGTCTAGAAGACTTTTATGCAAGGTAATAAGAGTTTGAAAATAAAACACTAAGTCTTGGGACACTTTACAACCATCAAGGAGACCTAAAAAACACTAAGGTGTGTATGATAAAGTCATCAAAATCAATAATGCATAGGACTTCATTTCCTAGCCCATGGTATACATTAGTTGTGTTTGTAATTTTTAAAACAAAGGTAAAAAATACCTTTGGTGGTCACCATTTACTAGGGTATCAAACCATAAACTCAAAACAATGAAAAACAAGCAAAAGCCCATTCATTTTCATCGAACTTCTGGAGAGTTCCTCTTTTGGTTGCCATGAGGTTTCAATAAGTGCACTTTCTAAGCTCTTTCATGGTGATTTCATGATAGATTTTTTGTGCAAACCATTGAAAAAAATGAGGTCAATGTCATTTTTTAACAAAAATTGGCTTTTTCTTTCATTTTGAAAGCTACTTAACTTTGAATTCCATGACTATACACATTTTTTTGATGCCATCTTTTGTATCTTTTATCTGTGGGATATTTGCTTGCTTTTCGGCTGCCATTGAGGTGATTTTTTGAAGCTTGATGTGGGATTTCATGGTGAAAAATAACTGGCATTTTTAGTGAAAATTAACAAATTAAGCTTAGGTAAGCTCCATCTAATTCATACCTTGATTTTCTCCTTTGTTTCTACAAATTAAAGCTCATTTTGAGCTCTAGCCAATGGAAAATTTGTGAAAATACTTAGCTTTTCTTCTATATTCGAACCTTTGAAACAAACCCCAGATGGGATTTTGCACCTTATGAAGAAAATTATTTCTTCAGGCTGCGACCATGAAGAAATGAATTGGGTTTTGATTCATTTTTCCTTCATTTTGAATGTCTCCATGATATTTTCTTTTATCTCTGTATTTGTAATTTTAATGCAAAACCCCAATTGGGTTTGTACCTTTGTGAAGAAAACTAATTTTTAAGTCCGCAACCATGAAGGAATAGTTGGGACTTGACACATTTTTCTTCATTCTAAAAAAAAACTCCATTTTTCACCTAGGTATTTCTATTTTGTATGGATATGAAAGAGAAAAGAGGCTTTTCATTCTGGTTATGCCTATTTTGGAACAAGCTTGAACATTTTTCCATTTTTCTCATCTAGGTCTTTCTAGAACCCATGCCTTTGATTCACTTTTCTATGTGGCCCTACGGTTTGTTGGTAAGAGCACTCTATTTTTCTTCCATAACTTGCTCCAAAACCCTAAGACAAAAGAGGAGATAAAAACTCTATTTTTCGGTTTTTTAATCTTGCACAGATACTAGAATTTGGCTCCTTGAATTGAAGAACAAAAAATGCCAACCATTTCTAAAGACCACTATCATTTCATAACTTGCAGATTTGTGGGTTTTTTAGGCCCATAATACTTCAAAATCACTAATTCACATAGAGATTTATTTTCATACCAAATAGCATTAAGTGGAAATAAACAATTCCTTGGAATGCAACTATCATTTGTATTGAAAAATATGATTTTTTTAACATACCCATGTAACTTAAGACTCTCCATGTCTTGCAAATGATATTGAAGATATTGTTGTGTTGTGTTTTAATATTTCAATTTCTCTTCCTTGTGTTTTCTGTAGAAGTATTTTCTCACAATCCTTGCATTTCTCGACTCACTACAGCATGACCTTTCTTTTGAACTTCTCATTCAGATCACCTAGTCTGCCATTAAAAAACTTCATTGTTTCAATATCTCTTATCTGAATGAAAACACATTTTGGTAGCATTGTTGATTGACTCCATTTTTGAAACATGTAGACTTTCATTACTTTCAAGAGGATGTATTCCTAGCTCCATGGTAAGGTAGGAATGGAAGAGTATTGCTATTTAATTAGAAGAACAACATGACTATATTTATTTCATAATTGCAACTATAATTATCATTTCCATTCCTTCTTTACAACTTCATATGGTTGTCACTGCATTTAGACTTTTCATGTTACAAAGAGATTAACAACAACCTTGACTACAATTCTAGATCTTCATTTTCTAATTGAACTTGTACATAAATAGCTTGCTTTCCCTATCATGTTGTTCTCCTTTTCTCATCATCATGAGATTGCATCTTCTGGTATTGATCAATTGATAGTGCATGTGTATTGTTCTCTATCATGCATGGACAATTCCTGCATTGACCAAATTATTATCACGATTACTGTTATATGGTTGAGTAGATCACTATAGCATACCTTTTCATTTGAAATCCTCTTATTCCCTTTAAATCTTGCTTGTTGTTTATAAGACAAGTCTTGATAAACATAGTATGGTCTATCTCCATTCCTTTGAGAGCATTGTTGATTTAAAGATACATGCTTCTATTCATGATATTATTTCATGTGTCCATGGCATGATGCTTTCATGACACTATCTTTCTCACCTTGTGCTATTTAAAATTCCACCTGGCAATGCTATCTTTGCATGAACTATCTGTGAAGTTAGAACTAGGGAATCTATAGAAACAAAGAGATAGCTCATCACAGTTGCTTTTTAGATGATACTATTTCTTTGATGTAGCCTTTTGGCTCTATATTCATGATGTTGGTGTCTCTTTTCACATGATTGTATTTAAAATTAAATGGCTGCTCCGTTCCTTCTTAACATGCTTACTTTATCTTTAAATGAAAGCATTAGGACTTATTGAAAGACAATAGCCTACTTGACCATTTGAAAAGCAACATATGAAAAGAATGATATTCATCTTGGATACAAAACAAAAACATGTTCAATACCTTTACTTGCAATTCTTGAATGAGCATCTCTCACTATTTGATCTTTCATGTATGGTTTCCTGATGCATATGGTAGCTATTATGACTGTATCCTTCATTGCTCATGTCTTATGACCTTTTCATAACATTTTTGTCAATGTTGCTTGATTGTATGTTTAACTATCCACTTGGAAGACTACTGCCCACTATCCTCTTGAAGTCTGTTACTTAGTTTTCACAATCATTTATGTCCTTTTTGATCCTTGTGTGACAAACTGCAACATCATACTCTCCTTATTGTACTTCCAGTGCATGCTATTTCTACCACTTTGTTCATTGTTGTTTCAAATACATTGTCCATCTATTCAAGGTTGAGTGACTGATATTATCATGGTTGTAGCTAATGTAGATGGTTGTTGCATTTGAATGTAATGGCATGCCCCTTTTTTTCTTGTGGCTTACTAATTATGCTTGGAAAATGCTTGATATTTCTTATTTGACCAAGAAAGGGCTCCCTTGATGTCCTGTAGTATGCATTCATTGTGGACTATCCTTATCATGAGATCATGACTGTATTTTTGAGAAATCTTACCTCCTCTATGCCTCATTATTCACTTAGTATTTCCTATTCCAACTCTAAAAGGTAAGTTACAATATGGAATCATGCACTTGACATTCCACCATATCCTCACTGTTATTACTTGCAATCAACCTTTTTGATCCCATGTTACTTTGCACCTCTAAAAGGACTGTCATTTGTAACTTTTCTTCCATACATGGATGTGAACTATGTTATGAGTTCACTACAATGTATCTTGATGCCAAATGATCACTTCCATTAAGGATTTGAGTTTTCCTTTTTCATGGAACTAACTTCCCTTGATATAATTACCAATCAAAACCTCATCAAATTTTTCCCTTCATAACTATCTTACATTCATTTGTTCACCTTGGGTTGCTCCATATAACTCATGATGGTTCCAGGAAAGACTTGATAGATCCTCCATTATTTATTGATAGATGCATATTTGAACTTGATGCATCAATAATTGAACTTGATGCATTTGTTCTTTAGTGTTCATATTATCAGAGAAATTATCTGTTTCTTGGGAAGAGACAAACTGCTTCATCTCCGAATGATTGTTGTCCTGGTCTTGTTTCCTTCAAAGCTTATTCTTTGAAAATGATAGCAATGAAATCCAACACATATCATTATTAAAAATGGACTTCGAATTGATTTAAGAATATTGAAAGACATATCCAGTAGAGTACTGCCCCTTTTTGACATGATGGTAGCATATTATTTGATTCATTGTGAAAAGATGAAGAGAAAATTTCTTGATAGTTCACACTATTTGTTGCATCTTTTGAATCTGATAATGAAAATTGATCAACTATTATGATTCCATATTGATTTAATGCATCAATAATAGGTTTATCATTGATTTGATCAAGTTGCTCAATATCCTATCCCTTATAAAACATAAGGGGGCAGCATGCTGGGCTCAACCCTCGTGGGAGCCACATTTTACTCCACATGCTATAATTAGTTGAATCAAAATAGTAACAAATATTTTTCATATATCTGCACAAGGAGAAAACATGTTAGATAAAAAAAGCATATTATAGGTGTGTTTGATTACTCTTTTTTTTTTCTTGGACACCTATGGTATGCTTTATGTTTTAATGCTTATGGACATCAGATAATGTGTTTATGGATGTCTTGCACATATTCTGATTAGTGACCTTTCATTTCTCTAACATCACTCTTTTTATAGATGCAAGGAACCTAAGAGCAACAAGGAGAGCGCCAAATGGAAGCAGGACAAGTGGGGAAGACTAAAGACAATGCAGGACAAGGCCAACGAGATTTGTCATTTCAGGAAATGACAGGTCCCTCTTTATTTTATGTGCATTTATTTTTTTATCTATAAATGTATAGTCTTTTCTTCATAAGCATTAGAATAGTCAATGCCTCGACTTGTGAGGGACATTATACACTTATGATCATCAATAAATATTACATTTGCAATAAATGGTGGCTCTCTTTCTTATTGTATGCAATTGCACAATTGTAATAATGCTATCTTTCGACAATCTCTTTTATACACATGGATGAAATTTAGAAGAAAGTGATATGTATCTTTAATGTTTAAATGCAAAAAAATCATAAGTCTACCTAATTTAGTTGGAAGCAAAATTAAGTAATATTTTTGGTGACATCTTCTATATGTTTTCCTGCTAAACATCTTGATCAATTGCCTGAAGCTTATCCATTGGGTATTGAGTCACCTAAAGCTGACACAACTTAAAAAATGCCTTATATGTTGTTGTAACTCACTAGAATAACATAAGACACCTTCGAAACTTATTCAAAACACACTAGAACATCAAATTAAACTACTTAACTGTGCAAAAAAACACTTTAGGGAAAACTAGAAAATTGCATTTAAACTAATGTGCAGGAGCACTTAGAGGAAATAAAACCTAATATAATTTATACAAGGTAGATCATACCTCAAAATAGAGTTTGAGGTGTATCCCATTGATTGGGATAGGAAGAGCTTCTCCATCCATTGTTGACAATTGAAAAGAATTGTGCTCCTTACACTCAGTAATGACAAATGAGCTACTCCACATACTGTCAAACTAAGTGTGCTTTCATGGCCTGTTATTTAACACATCCCACTTAAGTACAACATCTCCTTCTTTAAACACCCTAGGTGTTGCTCTTTTTTCAAAAAATTTCTTTGTTTGGAGTTGATGTAGCTCCATTGTTTTCATGGCTCTATATCTTGCTTCATCCAGCTCCATGAGTTGTGCATATCTGATAGCCATTGGATCTTCTTCCTCAAACATTTTAGGTTGGTTCATTATATCAAGAGCAAGAAGCTCAATAGATAAAGGAAACCTTGCCTCTTTACCATACACTAGCATATAAGGGAAATTTCCAATGGATCTTTTTGGAGTTATTCTATCTACCCACAAGGCAGATTTCAACTTGTTGTGCTAGGTTCTTTGGTTATCCTCCAAAATCCTTTTGATGATTCTGATCAGATTCTTGTTAGTTGATTCTGCCAAACCATTACCTTGAGGGTAATATTTTGATGATGTATTCAAGTGAATACCATTCTTGATAGCCCAATCACTCACTCTTAATCCAACAAATGCTAAAGCATTATCTGAAATGATTGATTCAGGCACCCCAAATCTAGTTACCAAATCATCATAAAAATTTAAAGCAACACTTTCGTTGGCCTCTTCAAGGCCACTGCTTCAGTCCATCTTGTAAAGTAATTGATTGTAGTAAGTACTCACCTGCCACTTGCACTTAAAGGTGGGTTAATGGAACCTATGAAATCAATGCCCCATCTCATGAAGGGTTGTTCCACTTGAATGGGTTGCAATGGTAAAGTTGGTAGCCTCTCTTTTCCTGCAAAAATGGCACATTTTACACATTTTTTGGCCCAAGCATGGGCATATTTAAACAAGCTTGACCAATAATAGCCAGCTCTCATTATTTTCCATGCAATCGTTCTTGGGAAAATGACCCCCAACACTTCCATCATGGAACTAATGCAACACTTTATCTACTTGATGTTGATCAATACACCTTAAAAGCACACCATTGAGGTCTTTTCTAAAAATAATATTACCAACCAACACATAGGGGATGGATTGCAATCTGAAATATCTCCATTTAGCTTTATCTAAACCTGGTGGTCACTCACTAGTTTGCAAGAAATGAGTCGTATTTTGCACCCAACCTGCACTTGTTGCTGGTGCATCAACTGTAAGTTCATAAACAACCACTAGGACCACCTTTGTTTCTGCCTTTTCCTCACTCCCAGACCCTGTAGCTATCTATTCACACAACCCTTTACCCCTTACAAGTTTTGTTACCTTAATTTCAACGTCATATTCTATGACCTTTGTAATCCACCTAGCCCTTTTTTCGTTAAGGTCCCTGCTTAACAAGAACTCCTTCACACTAGGGTGAGCAACCATTCATTGTATTTTTTTGTTAGAAATCAAAGGTTTAAACATTTTTAGACTTCTAATAGCAGCAAGTACATTTTTTTCCACAAAATTATACCTCTATTCGTAATCTTCTTAACATTGATTGAAAAAAGAAATAAGTTTTTCTAAACCAACATCATTATGTTGTACCAATATTGAAGAAATGATGTCAATGCTACCAAAGGTATACAAAATGAAGTCTTTTGAAAAGTTTGGGTTTACCAAAGTAGGAGCTACTGATAAGGCCTACTTTATAACTTTGAAACTTGTATTTTTCTTCAACATGGTAGTTAGTGGTTTCAAAAGATTAGCAATATTAGGAATAAACCTTCTAATGATGTTAATTATGTCAAGAAAACTTTGCAGCCCTTTTTTATGACTGGGTAAAGGTAGATCTAAAATGGCACTAACTCTTTCTGGATCAATGGTGATCCCTTGTTTTGACACTATATGTCCTAGAAGCTTGCCTTCATGGACAACAAAGATGCATTTTTTGCAGTTGAGGGATATACCAAACTCCCTACACCTTTCAAATACTTGCTTTAGATGTGAAAGATGATTTGCATTCTTAGAAAATACTGTTATATCTGTATACACCTAAAATCGGTCAAGACAACTAATTAATTAAATACTATTTATTTAATTAATGATCTCTTTTATTTCATCTACTTATAAATAAATTCTCAATTTATTTATATAGTTCACACTTTTCTAAATTCTTCATCTTAAACCACATTCTTCTAAATTTAATTAAATAATCAAATGTCTATAGTATGCTTTTATTAATTAAATATCTTCTCACTAAGTTTGAATAATTTCAAATTCAAATTTAGTCACATGTCTACAACACTTTTTTCCACATCCTCAAATGTCACGTGTATTTAAATATGTCTAATATTTAAATTCCTAATTTGAATCTAGGCAAATGTTTGACACTTGGAAATCTTACACACTTTATTCTCTCATACATTTGGCATGTTGCCTTTGGTCAATGGAACATCCTCCATGATTCTTCCATCTCCATCGTTCATCTCTCATGTTTGAATCTTGATCGTTGATTGCTGCCACATCACAAGATGCTTTGGAAATCCTATAAATACAACCTCTTGCTACAACATTTTACACCACATCTTTGAGTAAACTTATTATGCAGGAATAGCATTGGAGCATTTGGAGTATTTAAAGTTTGAGTTTATAGCATTTAGCATTTGTCAATTGACATTGTAGAATCATGTTAATTGAGAATCATGTCTTAGTTTCATAGCTACATTGTATTTATCATCTTTGTATCATACAACATTTACATCATAGTTTTAAATATCATATCCATTTTTCAATATCACCATTATCATTTGCATCATGCAATATCATGTAGGAACTTAGATTATTCCATTCAATAGCATCTTGTTTCTTAGTTTGTCATCCAATACACATACAAAATCTGAGAGCACTAATGATTTAAAGGATCCTTAAGAATAGAGAACAATGGAATAGTTTTAGAGATTTATTTTGTTGCAATCAAAGTAGTTTTATTATTCAAATATTTAATGTAATACGTCTCATTGATGTTTGTGTGTCTTATTATTGATTCACTAACTCCCACAATTTCACACATACAATATCATCAAGGTAAATGAGCACAAGTTTATGAATCAGATCTTGAAATTCCATGTCCATTGCCCTTTGAAAAGTGGCACCAGCATTGGACAAGCCAAATGGCATCCTTTTATAGGCCATGGTGCCCCATTTCGTGGTGAAATCAATCTCATACTGGTCTTCTTTCTTAAGTAAGACTTGGTTATATCGTGAATAACCATCAAGTAATGAGAATCTTTTTGAACCAGCTACTACTTGCAGAATATGCTCCATTGAGGGTAGCGGATACTGATCCTTTAATGAGGCTCTATTGAGGTCTCTAAAATCTACATAGAGCGTAAACTCTCCATTTTTCTTTCTAACCGAGACAAGGTTAGGAACCCATGAGGTATGTTTGATTGGAAAAATGATGCCTCCTTCAACCAGCTTGGTCAATTCTTTTATCATAAGAGGCTCAAGCTTGGGGTTTAAAGGCATTTTTTTTTGCCTAACAAGTTTTATATTTGGCTCTAATTCTATGGTATGTTGGGAAATTTTTGGTTGAAAACCTTTTGAATAAAAATATTCCCATGCAAATAAATCTTGGAATTCTTGACAAGGAGCAATAAAAGCTTGACTATCTACATGTGAGCAGATTCTACCAACTTTAAGGAGCTTACCTTTGAAAATTTCAAGCTCTTCATAATGTTCTTCTTTGACCTGCATGTTGGTCTTACTCTTTTTTAGCCGATCATCAATGCTAAAGATGGATTCCAAGGACCCTTGGGCAGCTTGTTAGTCCTTAAATGGATGATCTAATCATCATATTGTTTGATCTTGTCTTGATTTACTACTAAAATTCATCCTCTTGTAGCATAACACTCAAAACTTGTTCATCACTCTTGAAAACATTCCATTGAACATTATTATCAAGAATAGAAGGTCTAATGACTATCTTGACATACTGTTGCACTTTTTCCTTCCTAATCTCATTTGGGGTGTCAAACTGAGCCCCTATTGTAGCTAATCTATCTACATGCTTATTCTAATCCCTAGGAATATAAACTAGATTAAGAGCATCAAATTCTTCTATCATGTACCACATTCTATGTATGTGGGAATTCAAAACATCATTTTTAGATACATGCAGACCCATTACCTAATTTACAAACAGCTCACTATCAGCATATACTTGTAAACATCCAATCCTTCTTTTCCTTGCCCATTCCAAGCCTTGAATTAAAACTTCATACTTAGAAGTATTATTAGCACAAGAGAAATCAAATCTAAAAGTAGAATAATACTTTTCACCTTGTGGGGACACAAGCATTGCACCCCCACCAGCTTTGTTCTTGCTTCTAGAGCCATCAAAGAACATTTTCCAGACTTTGTCTTGCTATTCTAACTGTTGTTCCACCTTCATTTCGAGGTTTGGGATAACTACATTAGGTTCATGTAGCACATACACACCCAAACCAATCTCCTCAATGTTTCCATTTGGGTTATCAATGATATTTTCTGCTACCCATGGGTGATCCCATAATAGTGGTTTACAATTTTTGGCCAAACTAGACACTGAAATTATTATTTTTAACTAAATCTTCACATTCAGGCACCTATAGCGGCTAAACTGTGAGGAATTTGAAGATGGTGCAAACTAGAGTCTCATCAAATTTTGTAGATTCTAATTTTTTAAAAAAATTTGGAATCAAATGCATTCTTTTTCCATCTCCCATGAAAATAGATTTTTTTTTAGAAAACAACATTTTTAAAAGTGAGCACATTGTCCTAGCGATATAACTTTTTCCATGAAGAATAAAATTCTAATTCTTTCAAATTTAGATTTGTAACTCACGATATCTAGTGCTTCCACTTGGTTAGATAGTTTTTTATTGAATATTTTTTCCTTAATCAAGTTTCAAAGTCAAACAAATTTTCAGAATTTAGACCATAGCCTTGTTGTATAGCGTGTAACTTTTTTGTATATGTCAAATTTTTTTTTGTTGGATCAGGACTTCAATATATAGATTGCACTCATATTTTTCAATTTTTTTTGACAATCTTCTATTTTCCACATGTGAAGAACAAAAGAAATTCATTTTCGATGAAGAAACCCTATGTTTAATAAAATTAAAAAACAAATACATAACAAAACCAAAACATATTAAAATTATATTCATTGGATAGCTTGTTCTAAGGAATACCATAATCATTTGAAATAAATTTTAAATGAATTCATTTGATCCCCCAAAATCTAAATCAAAAATATTTTTTTATCAGCATTTTGATAGGTGTAAAGGAGATGCATTTATAGGTATGGTTTAAAACTAGCGAGGTTCTATCCAAGGGGGTTTGATCTAAGGTGATTTGATCAAACCCTCTTCAATTGGAATCCTTAAAAATGAACTTTTTAAGGCTTAAATCATTATATTTTCTAAAAATATGTGATTTCAGCTAAAATTCATTCCTCTCAGGAATTGTAAACCACTATTATGATAGCACCCCCATTCATTTATGAGTATATCTGGTACACTTTTAGCTTGCAATTCTTAAGCAACAACAAGCTCACTATCATAAAAAATAGTACAGTTGACATTAGTAGCACTTGGAATATAAGGCTAAATGTGATCTTTGGCAAGTGATTCAGATTTAATGATCACTTTTGTCCCATATCTATTCCTAAATATCCTATGGGACCAATTTGATGACAAGTAACCTCCTATTTTGGTGGTGAAATCTCTTGATAAACACAAGGCAAAATGAGGTGGTAAATCAATGAACGAAATATCACAAGAGATGGAAAAATTGGGGCAGGCATGTAAAGTAAGGCTTAAACCCTTAATGACACCTACGGTGTTAATGGTTGTCCCATCAAGTTGGACTACTCCCTTTTCAAGAGACTGATATTTCAGTCCTAACCTATCAACAATTTGTTTGGGCATGACAAAACTACTTGCCTCTGAATCTACCATGCAATTGTGAACCAACTTATCCCCTATTATCAAAGACACATAAAATGGGGGAGGTTTGACATCTTTACCTAGTTTTTTAGTGTTGTCTTGAGGTATATATGTAAGGACAACCTTGACTTGACCTACTGGAACATCACTTGAAATGCTTAAATCAGTTAAGGTAGATTGCAATAAAACCTTTTAACCTGGGATGGATAAAGAATCCTACATTGTCATATTTACATTCATTTTCTTCATGGGTTCAATAATATTAAAGGGTGTAGCAGTGTTTACCTTTTGATGGGTCCTTGCAATAGCAAGATTTTTCTACAAGTGGGTTGATTGGGGTTGGTTCCCAAGCTATCCACTCTGATGCCTTGTGAATTTCTTTGTAAGATGTGTGTTACTTGAGGATCGGATGGGCCAACAACTTCCTTGTCTTTATTTTCTACTTGTCCAATCTCAAAAGCCCTCTTCTTGGCTCAGGTGTTGGCTGCTATTGGAGAACTATCACTATTTACTCCACAAAATTCCTCTCCTTGCCAATTCAGGAGAGTTGTGTCACTTGTAGGGAGATCCTTCTATTGTGAAGATTCACCATTAGACATTTTTTGCACACTTGACACATTTTGAACCATCAATGCTTGATTAATGACCCCATTTGAACATGTAGTTTGATTATGGGCCTGGTTGCATGGATAGCACCATTCATATTATGTTGCAAGGTTATTCTGAATAGGTACAATGTCTCTAGTTGCACTAATTAGAACTAGATTGTATGGCTAAAAAGGCCCTTGATTCATATTTTTCCTTGCACCTTGATAATTCCCTTGATATGGCTACTTGTTAGCTTGATATGGCTAACTTTGACCTTGGTTTTGAGGTTGGTAAGGCTTAAAACCTTGGAATTGATACTTTTTGATGCTCACAAGTTCATTTCCAAAAGTCTAAAGTAGGCTCTCAATTTTTTGTTGACTGCTCTTTATCTCTTGTAATTATTGAGATGGACCCTAGATAACAACTTCTTGGCTAATAACAGCTGGTAAAGGGGCTATTTGAGGTATTGGAAAAGTCACAGGAGGTTGTATATCAAGGGAAAAGGGCATAGGAGGCCTAGGAGCAATTCTTCCAGCTTGTATGAGGTTATTTTCAACCCTTATAGCTATATCATAAGACAATGGTAATGTGGTTCCACCCATTGACTATATCAAAACAACAACTTCACTATTTAAGGTTCTTAAAAAATAAAGAAATACATACTCAACTAGAGGCCCTGTGGTTTCTAGAATTATGTCTCATGTTCTTTGGAAATAGAAGTTGAAGTCTATCATCTATTCATGGGGAGCTCTCTTGATATTGGCCAGTTGCTCCACTAATGAAAAGTTATCATATTTGTCTTCAAATCAGTTGCATAACACTTCTCCCAGCTCATCCCATGTTCTAATGGAGTTAATTGCTAAACCCATGAGCCATTGAAGTTCCTTCCCCTTAAAAGATGTTGCTATCAGCCTCAAAGCAACATTCTCTTATGTTATATGATGCATTGAACACAGATTTGATACATATTTGATGTGTTCAACTGATGTGGTTTGATCCTCACTTGAAAAATATGGAACACTCTTAAGGGCATCCATGGGAATATCATCATGTTGGGCCAATTGTAGTGGGCTACCTCCATCAAAAGTGACAAAAACTTGATTCCTTGGAACTGCCATTGGTGGCACCAAGATTTGTTGCCTCACAAGAGGACTTGAAACTCTTACTTCAGGTGGAATTGAAACTAATTTTCTTGGCAAAAAAAAAAAACTCTCTTTGCTAGTTTGCCTCTTATCCTAGGTGATGATAGCTATAAGTAATCAAAATGGACAGAGCTTCCTCTTGCCTAAACCTTTTTCACAAGTTGTTGCAGCACTGGTTCTCTGCTAACTTCCACACTCAGAGTCACCAGATATGCTAATATTGACCTCTCAAAGGTTTAAAAAATGTTGGTTGCATATCAAAACCAACAAAATGCGTGTATTTTCTAATTTGTCCTGATTAGAACAGTCCCACCGGGCGTGCCAAAATTGTTAACTATTCAAATTTGCACCCCTACCAATTTGTTGAAACTTAGAAAATTTGGAGCAACATGGGACTACTTTTAGGCTATGGGTATCCTATTATGAAAGTAGACCTCCAGATTATGAGTTGGCTCCCCTTTTCATGTCACCTAATCTATGGCTAAACTAATGATTTCTTGAGGAAAGAGTAAGAGGGTTGCATGAACTGAAATTAATTGAAAAAACTCTTAAAAGGTGATTCACCAAACTAACTAAGACCTGTAAACAACTTTCACACAATTCAAACAATGACAAATCTTGGTTTACATAGCTCATTTTGCATGCATTCTTGCATAAGTATTTTATAAGGAGATTTTAAAGCTAAACTGCTAGAACGAAAATATTTCACAACTAAAAGCATTTGCATTCGCTAACACAACTTATAACCTACAACAATACACTTGTTTGCAAAACGCGTGCTTAACAATGAGACAAAATTACAAGGAAAAGCTAAATTTTACAAGTAATTTGATCAACCACTAGATACACATAGTAAAGCATGAAATGGGAAGGAAAATATTCAATATCATTGATCCAAGGTACTCACTGGTATACAAATCTATCTCTGAGTTACAATATTGCTCCTGCTGAAAAGATAACTCCAAACAATAAGCTATCACTCTGGTGGAAAGAAAGAACTAACTTCAACAACACAGTTTTAAGTTACTTAAGAAAAAATCAAAACAACTGCATCACACAAGTCCATATAGAATATTTTGGTTAGATGCAGCAGAAAGGCCAAATAAGAACTTTCTAAAATCACTCCAAAATGTCCTCCAAATGAAGCAAGCCAAGACCTAAGTCACACTAAAAGTGTGACAAAACTACCTCCAAATAGCCCATTCCCACCAAAAACAGTCAAAGACAACCTCACACACCTTTTCCATGTTGGCTAGTCATCATTTTTGCTCACACAAGTCCTCAACCTGTTTCACCCACACTTTTGGTGCTTTTGCAAAAGCACAAGATTCTATTTTGAATTTAAGATTATAATTTTATTAAGTGACTTATAATAACATCACTCAACCAAATTATTTTACATTTCAAAATAAAAATTCAGAATAATAGGCCCCACTATTCCTTGAAATACACCAACATTTTGCACTATGGATAACATAAAAAAAAAGTGATTCAAGTAGACACATCAATTCAAATAATGTTTTACAATTTCAGAATAAATGCAAAATAATAACAATCTCCCAACCACTCCTAAAGGCTTATAGAAGCATCAAACCTATCTCCATCTCCCCTCAAGGAATTACTCATCATTACTTTTCATTTTGAAATATCATTCACCATTAAGTGAGTTATACTTAACATCACTTAAGTAAAATTTCATACCACTTAACCTAATGCAATTAGGAGACAAGGTTCAGCCTAATGCACCACATAAGTCTTGGAAGACTTTTATGCAAGGTAATAAGAGTTTGAAAATAAAACATTAAGTCTTAGAACACTTTGCAACCATCAAGGAGACCTGAAAAACACTAAGGAATGTATGACAAATTCATCAAAATCAATAAGGCATAGGACTTCATTTCCTAGCCCATGGTATACATTAGTTGTGTTTGTAATTTTTAAAACAAAGGTAAAAAATACCTTTGGTGGTCGGCATTTACTAGGGTATCAAACCCTAAACTCAAAACAATAAAAAACAAGAAAAAGTCCATTCATCTTCATCCAACTTCTGGAGAGTTCCTCTTTTGGTTGCCATGGGGTTTCAATGAGTGTAGTTTTTGAGCTCTTTCACGATGATTTCATGATAGATTTTTTGTGCAAACCACTGGAAACAATGAGGTAAATGTCATTTTTTTAACAAAAAATAGCTTTTTCTTTCATTTTGAAAGTTACTTAGCTTTGAATGTCATGGCTATACACATTTTTCTGATGCCATCTTTTGTATCTTTTATCTGTGGGATATTTGCTTGCTTTTGGGCTACTATTGAGGTGATTTTCTAAAGCTTGATAGTGGCATTTCATGGTGAAAAATAAATGGAATTTTTAGTGAAAATAAACAAATTGAGCTCAGGTAAGCTCCATCTATACCTTGATTTTCTCCTTTGTTTCTACAAATTAAAGCTCATTTTGAGCTCTAGCCAATGGAAAATTTGTGAAAATACTTAGCTTTTCTTCTATATTCGAACCTTTGAAACAAACCCCAGATGGGATTTTGCACCTTATGAAGAAAATTATTTCTTCAGGCTGCGACCATGAAGAAATGAATTGGGTTTTGATTCATTTTTCCTTCATTTTGAATGTCTCCATGATATTTTCTTTTATCTCTGTATTTGTAATTTTAATGCAAAACCCCAATTGGGTTTGTACCTTTGTGAAGAAAACTAATTTTTAAGTCCGCAACCATGAAGGAATAGTTGGGACTTGACACATTTTTCTTCATTCTAAAAAAAAACTCCATTTTGCACCTAAGTATTTCTATTTTGTATGGATATGAAAGAGAAAAGAGGCTTTTCATTTTGGTTATGCCTACTTTGGAACAAGCTTGAACATTTTTCCATTTTTCTCATCTGGGTCTTTCTAGAACCCGTGCCGCCCATTCACTTTTCCACGCAGCCCTAGGGTTTGTCAGTAAGAGCACTTTGTTTTTCTTCCACAACTTGCTCCAAAATCCTAAGACAAAAGAAGTGATAGAAACTCTATTTTCAATTTTATAATCTTGCACAAATACTGGCATTTGGTTCCTTGAATTGAAGAACAAAAAAACACCAACCATTTTTGAAGAGCGCTATCATTTCATAACTTGTAGGTCTGTGAGTTTTTTAGGCCCATAATGCTTCAAAATCACTAATTCACTTAGAGATTTATTTGCATACCAAATAGCATTAAGTGGCAATAAACAGTTCCTTGGAATGCAACTATCCTTTGTATTGAAAAATGTGATTTTTTTAACATACCCATGTAACTTAAGACTCTCCATGTCTTAAAAGCTGGTATTGAAGATACCATTTTGTTGTGTTTTAATATTTCAGTTTCTCCTCGTATTTTATGTAGAAGTATTTTCTCACAATCCTTGCATTTCTTGATTCACTACAACATAACCCTTCTTTTGAACTTCTCATTTAGATCACCTAGTTTTCCATTGAAAAACTTCACTATTTCAATGTCTCTATGTTGAATGAAAACACATTTTGGTAGCATTGTTGGTTGACTCCATTTCTGAAACATGTATACTTTCATTGCTTTCAAGAGGATGTATTCCTAGCTCCATGGTGAGGTAGGAATGAAAAAGTATTATTCTTTAATTAGAACAACATGACTATATTTATTTCAAAATTGCAACTATAATTATCATTTCCATTCCTTCTTCACAACTTTATATGGATGTCACTATATTTAGACTTTACATGTTACAAAGAGATGAAAAACAACCTTGACTATAGTTCTAGCTCTTCATTTTTTGATTGATCTTGTACAGACATAGCTTGCTTGTCCCTATCATGTTGTTTTCCTTTTCTCATCATCATGAGATTGCATCTTCTGGTACTGATCAATTGATAGTGCATGTGTATTGTTATCTGTCATGCATGGACATTTCATGCATTGACCAAACTATTATCATGGCTATTGTTATATGGTTGAGTAGATCACTGTAGCATACCTTTTCATTTGAAATCCTCTTATTTCATTTAAATCTTTCTTGTAGTTTATTAAATAATTCTTGATAAACATAGTATGGTCTATCTACATTCCTTTGAGAGCATTGTTGATTTAAAGATACATGCTTCTATTCATGATATTCTTTCATGTTTCCTTGACATGATCCTTTCAGGACACTATCTTTTTCACCTTGTGCTATTCGAAATTCCACCTGGAAACACTATGTTTGCATCCACTATCTGTGAATTTAGAACTAGGGAATCTACAAAAACAAAGAGATAGCTCATCACAGTTGCTTTTTAGATGATCCTATTTCTTTGATGTGGATTTGTATTCATGATTTTTGTGTCTCTTTTCACATGACTATATTTAAATGTAAATGACTGCTCCATTCATTCTTAACATGCTTACTTTATCTTTAAATGAAAGCATTAAGACTTATTGAAAGGAAATAGCCTACTTGACCATTTGAAAAGCAACATATGGAAAGAATGATTTCATCTTGGATACAAAAAAAAAACATGTTCAGTACCTTTACTTGCAATTCTTGAATGAGCATCTCTCACTATTTGATCTTTCATGTATGGTATCCTGATGCATATGGTAGCTATTATGACTATATCCTTCATTGCTCATGTCTTGTGACCTTTTCATAGCATTTTTTTCAATGTTGGTTGATTGTATGTTTTAACTGTCCACTTGGGAGACTACTACCCAATGTCCTCTTGAAGTTTGTTACTTAGTTTTCACAATCATTTAGGTCCTTTTTCATCCTTGTGTAACAAACTGAAACATAATACTCTCCTTATTTCACTTCCAATGCATGCTATTTCTACCACTTTGTTCATTGTTGTTTGAATGCATTGTCCTTTTGTTCAAGGTTGAGAGACTAATATTATCATGGTTGTAGCTAATGTATATGGCTACTTCATTTGAATGTAATGACATGCGCCTTGTTTTCTCATGGCTTACTGATTGTGCTTAGAGAATGTTTGATAGTTCTTCTTTGACCAAGAAAGGCATCCCTTGCTGTCATGTAGCATGCATTCATTGTGGATTGTCCTTATCATGAGATCATGATTGTATTTTTGAGGAAGCTTACCTCCTCTATGCCATGTTTTCCTCATTATTCACTTAGGAAAGCCTATGCCAACTTTGAAAGGTCACTAACAATATGGAATCATTCACTTCACTTTCCACCATAGCCTCACTCTTATTACTTGCAATCAACCTTTTTGATCCCATGTTATTTTGCACCTCTAAAAGGACTGTCATTTGTAACTTGTCTTCCATACATGGTTGTGAACTATGTTATGAGTTCACTACAATCTAACTTGTCTTCCATACATGGTTATGAACTATGTTATGAGTTCACTACACTCTAACTTGTCTTCCATACATGGTTGTGAACTATGTTATGAGTTCACTACACTTTATCATGATGCCAAATGGCCATTATCATTAAGGTTTTTAGTTTTTCTATTGCATGGAATTGAATTCCCTTGACATGATTACCAATCAAAACCTTATCAAAAGTTTCCCTTTATAACTCATGATGGTTCTAGGAAGGACTTGATAACTCTTCCATTATTTATTGATGGATGCATAATTGAACTTGATGCATCAATAATTGAACTTGATGCATTGGTGCTTTAATGTTCATATTATCACATAAATCATCTATTTCTTGGGAAGAGACAAACTACTTCATCTTCGAATGATTGTTGTCCTTGTCTTGTTTCCTTCAAATCTTGTTCTTTGAAAATGATGTCAATGAAATCCAACACATATCATTATTAAAAATGGACTTTGGATCCATTTAAGAAGATTGAAATACATATCCAACAGAGTACTCCTTTTTGGCATGATGGTAGCCTATTTTTTGATTCATTGTGAAATGATAATTCACACTATTTGTTGCATCTTTTGAATCTGATAATGAAATTTGATCAACTGGTATGATTCTATATTGATTTAATGCATCAAGAAAAGGTTTATCATTGATTTGATCAAGTTTCTCAAGATCCTATCCCTCCTAAAACATAAAGGGACAAAATGTTGGGCTCAACCCTCGTGGGAGCCACATGTTACTCAACATGTTGTAATTAGCTGAATCAAAATAGTAACAAAGATTTTTCCTATATCTGCACAAGGAGAAAACATGTTAGATAAACAAAGCATATGATAGGTGTGTTTGATTACTCTCTTTTTTTCCTAGACACCTTTGGTATGTTGTATGTTTTAATGCTTATGGATATTAGATTATATGTTTATGGATGTTTTGCACATATTCTAATTAGTGAACTTTCATTGCTCTAACAACACACTTTTTAGAGATGCAGGGGACCTAGGAGCAGCAAGGAGATAATCAAATAGAAGTAGGACAAGTGTGGAAGACTGAAGATGATGTAGGACAAGCCCAACGGGATTCATCATTTCAGGCAATGACGGGTCCCTCTTCATTCTATGTGCATTTCCATTTTTTATCTATAAATGTATAGTATTGTCTTCATAAGCATTAGAATAGTTAGTCCCTCAGCTTGTGAAGTACATTATACACTTATGATCATCAATAAAGATTACATTTTCAATAAATGTTGGCTCTCTTTCTTATTGTATGAAATTGCACAACTATATTAATGCAATCTTTTGACAATCTCTTTTATGCACATGGATGAAATTTAGCAAAAAGTTATAAGTATCTTTTAATGTTTAAATTCAAACACAATCATAAGTCTACCTAATTTATCTAGAAGAAAAATCAGGTAAAAAACCCAATGTTGACCTAGCGTAAACCTTTGTTTTCCAAGACCAAGATAGTGAGAAAGATGCTTGACCCTAAAAATAACTCAATCCAAAATATCAATGTTGAATTAAATGAGGGGATCATAATGGACATACAAGTCTAAATTATTCATCAAACACGTCTATAAAAATTCCTTTCCAAAGTGTTCCTATTGTGGTTGAGATTCACAAGGTGTTTCTTGACAGACTTTTGACTATGACACCTAAGTTTGAAGTGACAGAATGTAGACCTTCTCTTGGGGATTTTGATTTTGCAAGAGATCATTTAGAGAAGTTCAAGATTATGGAAAAGAGGATATTTATTTCCATGCGAGTGTTGGTAATATGGGTCTTTCGGCCACTACATCGGCTAGTTCCTCTTGTTTGTCTAAGATGTATGCTACATTTCTCCACTAGATGGGTTTTTCCTTTATTTCAAAAGCGAAGCTTCTGAAAATACTAATTATAGTTGTTTTTTCTCCTTCAATCAGTTTGAAGTTTGGTTGAATGATAGCAGGTGTAAGGTTTGGTTGTTGAATCAGAGCAATTGAGCACCAAATGGTCATGTGGGGTTCAATTTGTCAATTTATCTTGCTTAAATGAGTTTCTTTTTACCACAAACACTTGTCTTGCTTAAGTTTAAAACTAAATGTCTATGTCAAAAACATCATTCATTTCACAAAGTTCATTTTGTGAAAAGGATGAAGTTAGGGGAATAGTTACCTAGGTTAACATTGGGAAATATGGATTCAGATGTAAACTAAAATATTTAGAAGTTTATGAGGATAGAATCCTTAGGAAAAGCAATAATATCAAGATTTTTTTAAAGAGTATCCATACTTAGACCAAATGGTTTGAAATTTTGAAAAGGCTTGTTGATGTTTGTTTGCAATGTTTTGGAATCAAGAAAACATTAAACTGAGTCACAAGAATTTACAATCCTAGAGAGAGTGGTTACGTATTTCTTAGTAGGCTTACCATCATCAAAAGAGATAATTAATCCATGAAGATGAAATGGAAAAATAAGCTATGTCAAGGAATGTAATGTCTTGACATGCCGAGCAAAAGAGTCCCTTCCCTATTTTCTTTATTGTCTCAATAAAAAATTGGATGTGGTAAGTAACTTCTTGGAGCGGTGATACTCCAATGCACTACCTTAAAATATGTTTCAGAATTGGACTTGGTTAGCCACTACAAACAAGGATTTTAATGACCATATTCAGGATAAACAGGTGTTGTACATGTGGAAAATTCACTCAATTAAGAGGCCTCCCATACCTTAGAAACACCTAAGGTTTTTTACATATCACGCAGATACTAGAGGAGACTTTCATCAATACAGTTTAACTACACTAGTTGGTCAATGACTTTCATCACACCAAGTATTTATATCACAAATAGAAATGAAAGCACCACTTGGGTCATTCCCTCTCACAATTTGGGAGGTAGGCCCGCTAAAGGTAACACATGTTTGAAACGTAAAATGCTTTTCATCACCCAAGTTTTCCAAAAGGCGTAGGGTGATCCCACAATAGTGGTTTACACTCTCTGGGAGATCTTGATTTTTGCTAAAATCACATATTTTTAGAAAATATAATGATTTAAGCCTTGAAATGTTCCATTTAAAGGATTCCAATTGAGGAGGGTTTGATCAAACCACCTTAGATCAAACCCCCTTGGATAGAACGCCGATAGTTTTAAACCATGCCTATTACAGAGTCTCCTTTACACCTATCAAAATGCTGATAAAAAACAACTTTTGATTCACCTTTTGGGGGATCAAATGAATTCATTTAGAATTTATTTTGTGTAAGTATGTATTCCTTATTATAAGCTTCCCAAAAAGTACAATTTTAAATAATTTAATTTGATTACATATTATTTTTTATTTCTTGTGAATGTAGGTTTTTGACTGAAAATCAAGCTATCTATTTTGTACATGTGGAAAAATAGTAGATTGTCAAAAAAAAAATATATCAATGCACTAGATTTTGATGTCCTTGATCCAACAAAAAAAAAAATCAATACATATAAAAAGAGTTATGTTTTAGCTAGTAAATCATGTCTAAATTGTAACTCGTTTGACTTTGAAACTTAATTAAGAAAAAAATATTCAATGAAATGGTATGAAACCAATTCCATGCACTAGATATCATAGTTACAAATCTAAATTCAAAAAAAATAGAATTTTAACCTTCATAGAAAAAAAGTTATGTGTTAGCCAGTAATGTCACTCTTTAAAAATGGTGTTTACTGGTAAAAACTAGATTTTGAAGATGGAAAAAGAAGTGCAATCTAATTCCAAAAATTTTGGAAAAAATATATTTAGAATCTACAAAAAAAATGTCACAAATCACTAGTTTGCATCATCTTCAAATTCCTCATGGTTTAGCCGCTATAGGTGCTTGAAAATGAAGATTTAGTTAAAAAAAATCAGTTCAATGTCTAGCTTGGCCAAAAATTGTAAACCAGTATTGTGGGATCACCTCGCAAGGGGAGAGGATAAGCACTTACAAGAAGAAAAGATATACTTGTGTGTTTCTCTTCACCCAAGATCGCACGAAGCGCAAGGGGATTGGATACACACAACAAGCATATTTAAGCAAATCAAACACTTGTTCTTTTTAACTTTTGAAAATCATGATGAATTCATTTTAAGCACCAAACGAAGCATGTAGATTGCATTGTTCAATTTTAAACCAACAAGCATAATGATGTGAGGGTTCAATGTTAACCAATTTGAATGTTCATTTTAAAGCCCAAAAGAAATCTTGTTTGGTCCTAAAACATGAAATAAAAGCATCATAAATGGGTTATAATTGCCCCATAAGTGTTGAAACGCTTGTTACAATTATATTCAAATGATAATATGCTCCACTTCAAACTTTTTCGCTCCAACCTGCAAAACCAATTAGTCTAAAAAGCGAGAAGTTAGTGACATGTAAGCAATCAGATAAAGTCAAAAAATTAAAGCACATGCCAAAATTCAAGTTCAATTTTGTTTACCAGTAAATCACAACGATGAAATCAATTACGTCATTGAATTTCATCAATAGTGTCGCTGTATTGAAAAATCAAAAGTGCCACTCTATAATAAATAGTGATGTCAAATACGTCGCTATATCAATTGCATTGCTAAATAGAATTTTATGGTGCGGTGAAAAATTAGCTTAGAATCACTATTTAAATGTGTGGTGATGAAATCAATTAAGCATCACTAAATTAAATATGCGTTGCTAAAATAAAAACTCAAGTGTGTTGCTAAATAGTGGCTCATTATCAAATGCGTCAGTGAATCTTCAATAGCATCGCTAAACCTGAAAACACAAGAAAAATAGAGATTTAACAAGAAATTTGTTAGATTGATTAGTAAATACCCTCCTTTTAGCACCAAAATGTGATCAACGAACGTAGTATGGGCTAACTATACTTGATCCATGAGGATTTGAAGCATAATCAAGCCACTAAGCATCAGTCCAATAAGATCATTCAATGCAAACTAAACTAAGAATCCATTAAAACTAACATATTAAAATACGAAAGCTTCATAAACACCTATTCTAATCCATTGAAACTTATCCTATTGGGGGAGTGGTGTTACATTGATGTGGAATGGCAACCCTTTTCCAATCCTATGGATAAATGATCCTTGTTTTGATCGATTCTATTGAAGAGAATTGATGAAACTAATAAAAGATGTGTATGAAAACATGATTTAAAAGCTAAATCAACATGATGAAATCTATTCTAACATGATATATGCTAAGATGATTGATATGGGTGTGTGCAAAGCTATTCTAAATGAAGTTTAAGCTTAAAAGATTAAAACCCTAATTTCAAAACATGCTAAATAGATGCACCTATGTTACCATGGAAGTCATTGATGGAAGCTAAGCTAATATGATGCAAGAAATTAACCTAAAATACATTTTAAAATATGAAACATGAGTGCAAGATGAAAGTGATTTTAACATTAGTTTTCTCTTAAAATATGGATCCATTTGTCTCCAAATGATGCTCTATTTATAGGAGAGCAAACGAGAAATGAAGGGCTAAGATTGAAAAAGTCAATCAATGGTCAAGATGGAAGGAAAATGGAGGCATGGATCATGTATTTCCATCAAGAGTTGAGGATGCAAGATGATATTTAATCAATGGTCCACAATCATCCAAACAAACACACATTCAAAACTTGCACAAGAAGTCTTGTTGAGAGTTTGTTACAAAAAAAGAATATTCCCTTTTTCAAATGAGTGAAGAAAGAGAATATTCTCATGGGTGAGGGAAATTAGATATTTAGTTAATTAAAGCCAAATTTAATTGTGCAAAGGAGAAGGAATATTCCATGGGAATATTCCCTTTTTGGAGGAATGTGCAAAGGAGTAATATTCTCTTGGAATATTCCCTAGCAAGTGGGAGGATTAGATTTATTTAGTAATTTGATAATTAAATAAAGTTTCAATTATACAAATTAAGGGAATTTAGGATATTCATTAAATAAATGTTTTAATGAAAAGGGGAAAGGTGATATGATATTTAATTAAATAACTTAGGATTATTTAATTAAATAAGAGGACTTTAGGGGATTAAATTAAATAGTTTGATTTATTCAATTTAATAGGATGAAATGTTAGCATGAAAGGGGGTGAATTAACCTAATTAGGTCAATCAAGTTAATAGATGAAAATGATGCAATTGGTTAAATGGAAAGGCTAATTTAATCAATTAAGCGAAAAGAGGATGGGTTTTAGGACGAAGTGATGTTAGTATTGTTGGTTCTCAGTTGTGATCATATGGTTTTTCCTTCATGACAAAATACCTTTCTATTGATTCTACTTGTTGAAAGTTTCAGATTGGTTTCTCATGCTTTATCTTGGTACAGTTTTGTCTATATGGTTTACATGTCTTGGCATTCAATGGACAGTTTACATTCAGAATTTTAATATCTTATGGTACTGTTCAGTTTGAGCTTTGTGCAGTCTCAGGTTATCTTATTTGTACATTGTTTTGATAACAAGAAAGAACATATCGGTGTGAGAATGCCAAGGTCTCCCCAATCCATTTCTCTGATAAATGTCTGTGTTGCCTATCGGCAAGATATTTCTAATGTCATGACGATTTGATTTTACTTACAGGAAACTTTCGATAGGACTTCTCCATGGTTTCGGCGACAGAGGGTGATCCCTATTGGCATGAGTAATATCGTCGGAATGATGTCTTAGCGAACTCATCATGTCTCCCTGACTGGAAAAAAAGGGTGCTCATCGGCAAGAGTTTTTTCTTCGTTGTAACATCTTGGCGAACTTACTTTAGTCTTGCCGACCGCCGTTGGAAAAATTGCATATCGGCGAGAGGTCTCAACTTCGGTATAATGTCATAGCAAACCCGTCAGGTCTTGCCGACTAAGTCTTATGAGGGGCTTTCAGCGAGAGGTTGGTATTGTCTCGGCGATGCATAAAACAAAAGGAACATTTTGGTATGACTCATGTGCAACAAAGAAAGGTATTGGCGAGTTTGAATTCTTATACCAATCGACAACATAAACGTATACATCTTGGTAAGAGTTATGGTTTTCGGCGTGAGATCTCAGCGAGTGACCTCCGGTCTTACTGATGGAACACAAAAGGACTTTGTCGGCATAGGATCTGACTTTTCTCAACGACACACAAGATGGTGGGTGACTTTCGGTATAATGGAGTATTATCTATATGAGGTCTCCCCGAGAGTGATATGTCATGGTGAACAGGAATGATCATGTGGGATTTCGGTAAGACACAGGATGCTCTACAAGAAGTCACCCCAACCATGCATTGTCTTAGCGAAGGCGGATGAAGGATACATCTCGGTGAGAGTTTTTTTTTGTCACAATGACTCAGAATGGATAAGGTCTTTTAGTGAAACATCATGAAATCTACAAAATGTCTCCCCGACAATAGAATGTCACAGCGACACATAAGAGATAAAATGGCTTTCGGTGAAACATAATGTGGTCTGCGAGAGGTCTTCCTGACTCTGATGGGTCATGGTGAAAGCGATAACTAAGGGGAATGTCTGGCAATTTAATTGCCTTTCGGCAGGACTATCTGGATGTCTCGGCGAACGATTAACAAACTTTGTCACTGAGGCCGACATGTGAATTTCTAAGGATAGTTGCAGGGCGACATCATTGGTTGGCATTGAATCTCAGAATAGTTACATGGCAGAGTATTCTTTGAGTTTCATTTGTGGGAAGTCGTGGTTTTGAAATAATGGATTATTTGCAGCCCTCTAGACATGCGTTACTCTTGATTTTTACCATCATCCACAGATTATCATTATTCAGCTTCATATTCTAAAATTAGGAAGAGAGTTTTAGTTTCTTGTGAAAAAAGCATTTTGAAGACTTCTTCATGATAGACATACTTGAAACATACATAAAAACCAGTGTTGAAAACAATGTAGTCTCTCTGGTTGTAATCTGGAATATTGTTCTTTGGTTGTATCAAATATGTATTGAAATACTTTGTATTAAAAATCTGTAAAACAAAGATGCAGAGATATATTGTAATATTCTTTTCTATGTAATATTTTAAGGATTCATTTTTTTGAATTCTTAGGGTATTAGGTAGACGAGAAAAAAATAGAGAGTTATGAGCTTAACTGAAAAAAGAGAGATCCTCTAAGATATTATTATTGTTCAGAAATATAATTTGAGGGTTTGGTACTCCTTGAGATAGATATCTCTAAACGAGGGGTTGGTGCTCCTTGAGTGGGTGCTCAAAAATTAGCCTATAAGGCATTGTGATCAGTTGATTAAAAGTTAAGCTTGCAAGGCATTTCAGGAGTGGTTTTTATACCCCAGGAGGGTTTTCCACTCAGAAAAATCTTGTGTCTCTTTGTTCTTCTATGTGCTCACTGCTTTACAGTGTTGTTGTTTTAGTTCACTATTGGGATTATTACTTTTCTCAATTTTGTTTATGAATGATTACATTCAACTCATGAATGCATTAATCATAGTAATATTGAGATCAAATCTAAGCTATGTTTATGAATTTTTGAAAATTGGTCAAATCTGTTAAGACACTGATTCACCCCCCCTCTCTCAGTGTCATTTTAACTCCAACAATTGGCATCAAAGCGTAGGGTCCTCTAATAGGTTTTAATCACCTTGGATTGATCTTGGTCTTGGAGTTTGTTCTAATGGAACATTCTCAAGACAGTGCCTCTATAACCAAAGCTCTGTTATTTGATGGAATAGATTATGTGTTCTGGAAAATCAGAATGGAAGCTTTTCTTATTTATTTTGATGTTGATGTTTGAAGCATTGATATAAATGATTACAATGTACCAGCCTCTATTCCCACTGATCCTACTGAAAAAAAGAGGTATGAAACAAATGCCAGAGCTAAGCATGCCATCTTGTGTGGGTTAGCTAAAGATGTGTTCATTAAAGTCATGCATTGCAAATCTGCTCATCAAATCTAGGAAAAACTTGAAACTATATATCAAGGGAATGAGAAAGTTAAACTGTCAAAAATCATTACACTCAAACATCAGTTTGAGGAGTTGAAAATGAAGGATGATGAAAAAGTGGTTGAATATTTTCTAAGAGTTGATGAAGTTGTCAATGCAATGAAAGGTCTAGGTCAAGAGGTTAATGAATTTGATGTGGTCACAAAGGTTGTTAGAACCTTACCATCCAAATTTGAATCTAAGGTTTTAGCCCTAGAAGAGAAGAAACACTTTGATAAGCTTACCTTAGACAGCCTGCAAGAAATACTTACTACCTATGAAATGAGAACTAGCAAAAACAATTCAACAGGAAAAGAAACTGCCTTTAACACTGAAAGGAAAGAAAAAGTCAAAGTTAGTGAATTAGAGTTGTCTGATTCTAAAGAATCCCATTTTGTTAGAAGATTTAAAAAGGGATCAGGAAAATATAAGGGAAAACTTCCCTTTAAATGTTTTAACTATGGAAAAATAGGTCACTTTGCTGCAAAGTGTCCCTATGATGATCAAATCTGTGACAACGAGACAATTGAAAAATAGCCTAAGAAGAAGGCCTTCAAACCTAAACGAAACTTCAATTTCAAAAAGAAGAAAAGTCTGTTTAGTAAGGATGAATCTGATATTGAGTCTAAAGATTCATCAGTTGAAGAAAATGAAACTTTGTTCATGGCTGAAATTACTTAGCAAAATGATTCAGACACTATTGATGTTGAAGAAGGTGAAGTAGATCTTGAAAGTGAGCTGAAATGTGCTTTACAAGAGGTCAGAAAACTCAAAAAACAAGTTCTTGCTCAAGAACATAAACCAAATCAAGAAATGGTCTCTCTGAAAACTCAGCTTGAAGAAGCTAAAAGAGTTGAAGACTGTCTTCAAGAGAATGTAAGCTGCAAAGATCAAGAAATTCAAAAATTGGAACTAGAAGTAGTCTATCTTAGAAAGGAAATTGAGAAATATGAAAGCACTTTAAAACTCAATGAGATGCTCAGCAAGAAGAAGTTGTATAAAGATAAAACCGGTATTGGTTTTGAAAAGGGTGAATGTTCAATTGATAATACAAAACAAAACCCCTCTTCTGAAATCAAGGATTCAAGTCCAAATCACTCTGATTTTGGTAAGAATCATGTTCAGCCCTTGAAAGGTAATAGATCATCTTACAGATACAATCCCTTCTTCTATGGTTATTATTTTTTCTGCAACAAATTTGGCCATAAGGTGGGCACATGCAGGCTTATGAATCCTAGAATACCTAGGTTTGGTCTGAGGCAACACTATGGTTTTGTTAGATAGATTAGATGTTTTAAATGCAATTCTTTGGGACATTCTGTCAAACAGTGCATAATTGATTTGCAATCAAAACAACAGAAAATTAAAAAGGTTTGGAAACCTAAGACTGTTAACAACATTGAGCAAACTATGTTGGTTCAAACTGCTTTTCATTCCAAGAAAAAGGACTTATGGGTCCTATACAATGGATGTTCTAACCATATGATTGGCAACAAGGATAAGTTTATAAATCTTGAAGATTATGTAGGTGGATATGTTAAGTTTGGTGATAAATCTGGTATTCAAATTAAAGGTAGAGGTTCACTTCTTCTGAATGAAGACACTCCTATCTATAATGTGTACTATGTGGAAAGTTTTAAGCACAATCTTCTAAGTGTTAGTCAAATCTATGATAGTGGTTATCATGCTCTTTTCACTTCGCAAGGATGTGAGATTAAGAACAAGCTTGGAAAGGTTGTTGCAGCTAGAAGGAGGATAGAAGGAAATGTGTACAATCTTCTTGACACATCAAGCAATGACAATAATCAAGGTATGTGTCTAATGGTCCAAATTGAAGAGAATTGGTTATGGCATAAAATATTAGGACACATAAACTTTGAAAATCTAGTTAGAATCAGTAAAAATTAGAATGTTAGAGGTCTACCAATCCTTAGGGCAGAAAATTTTGTGTGTAAAGAATGTTTAAGGCGTAACAAACTAAAGAGTAACGAAAACAAAAGAACATTCTTCTTCAAAACCTTACAACTTATTGCATATTGATTTGTGTGGACCTAGCTAGAACAAGGTCTATTAATGGTGAAAAAATATACTTTTATGTTGTTTTATGGATGATTATACTACTAGAATTGATATGGGTGGCATTTCTTAAGCAAATCAAAAGCCACTTTGGTTCAAAAATTTTTGTAAAATGGATTTGAAAAGGAATGCGATCTAAAACTTAAAATGTCTCTGATAGAAAAAGGTGAGTTCACCTCTCGAGAGTTTATTGATTCTTGTGAACAACATGGCATTAAAAGACAGTATGTTGCAACAAAAACACCTCAACAAAATGGGGTAGTTGAACGTAAGAATAGAACTGTAAAAGAAATAGCTAGAACCATGCTAGATGAAGCAAAGTTGTCTAATATGTATTGGAAATAAGTTGTTCATACAGTTGTATACATTTTGAATAGAGTGCAGCTTAGGGTGAAATCTAAACACACTCCTTATGAACTTTGGTATGGAAAAACTACTTTTGTCAAATACTTTAAAATTTGTTGGAAGTAAGTGTTTTATCAAGAAAGATGATAATAACCTTGGGAGCTTTCAATCAAAGAGTGATGAGGGTATCTTTTTGGGATACTCAACTCACAACAAAGCTTATAAATTCCTTAACAAAAGGCTTAACAAGATTGTTGAAGTTGTGAATGTAAAGTTTGATGAAAGATTACATTTAGATGCTACCATCTTGCAGGATAATGAGGAAGAATGGCTTGAACTTGAATCAAATTCAGAAGAAACTAAAACAACAAAGTATTTTGCTAAATCAGCAAGCCCTTAAAATGAAAAAGCAAGTCCTAAAAAGGTTGTATCAAAAGCTCCTTTGAAAACTCTAGCTATATATCACCCCAAAGATCAGATTATTGGGGATAAAAATGCAGGAGTCCAAACTAGGAGAAAGGCTATTGAATTTGATGAAAAGGCTCAAATAGCTTTATGTTTAGTTACTCAGTTTGAGCCTAAAATTTTTTATGAAGCTCTCACAGATTCATGTTGGATTAATTCTATGCAGGAAGAAATTGATCAGATTGAGAAAAATCAGACTTGGGAGTTAGTCCCAAGACTAGATGACAAGAATGTCATTGGTGGAAAATGGATATACAAAAACAAGGTTGATGAAAATGGTAATGTTGTTCGCAACAAAGCAAGATTTGTCTACAAAGGCTATGTTCAACAAGAAGGTATTGATTTTGGTGAAACCTTTGCACCTATTGCTAGACTAGAATCTATCAGAATATTCTTGGCTTATTCTGTTTTCAAAAACTTTACTGTTTATCAAATGGATGTCAAAACTGCTTTTTTAAATGGCTATTTAGATGAAGAGGTCTATGTTGAACAACCTGAAGGATTTATTTGCAAAGATAAGCCTGATCATATTTACAGATTGAAAAAGGCCCTCTATGGCTTAAAAAAAGCACCTAGAGCTTGGTACTCTAGGCTAGACAGGCATTTGCTTTCAAATGGTTTTATTAGAGGAGGTGTAGACAACAATCTTTATGTTAAAACTAAAGGTTCTAATATTTTGGTTGTTGAAATTTACGTTGATGACACTATCTTTGGCTGCAACAATGTTACTTTGAGTAAAAAATTCTCTCAGCTAATGGAATCTGAATTTGAAATGTCATTATTGGGAGAATTAAATTTCTTCTTGGGTCTTCAAATCTCTCAACGTGAAAATGGAATATTTCTTTCTCAAACTAAGTATGCTAGAGAGATGCTTAAGAAATTTTAGATGGATTAATGCCATCCAGTTAGCACACCAATGGTTACAGGATGCAAACTTACTAAGGTTGATGATTATCCTTATACAAAACAAACTGGATATAGACCAATGATTGGCAATCTATTATATTTAACTGCTTCTCAACCTCACATCATGCAGGTAGTTTGCACTGTTGCACAGTTTCAGGCATCACCTAAAGAATCCCATGTCACTACTGTTAAAAGTATTTTTAAATATATTCAGGGCACTCTTGATTATGGTCTTTGGTATCCTAGAAGCAATGATTTCTCTTTGATTGCTTATACTGATGCTGATTGGGCTGGTTGTTTGGATGATAGGAAAAGCACCAATGGTGCTGCATTCTTTCTTGGTGATCGTTTAGTGGCATGGCACAACAAGAAACAAGTATTTGTTTCTCTCTCTACTGCCGAAGCAGAATACATTGCTGCCACTTCATGCTATACTCAAGTACTCTGGATGAGTCAGACTCTTTTAGATATGGGTATTGATGTTTCTAAACCTATTTCCATTCTTTGTGATAACACTAGTGTGATACATATTTCAAAAAATCTTGTTATGCACTCTCGCACTAAACATATTGCTATCAAGTTTCACTTACTTCGAGAAAAGGTTTTGGCTAATGAAGCCTGCTTACAGTTTGTTGGCTCACAAGATCAGGTGGCTGATATTTTTACTAAGCCCTTAGCTACAGAGTTATTTGAACGGTTGAGACTTCGATTGGGAGTTATCTCTCAATCTTTACTTCTCTAATTTTACAAGCATTGGCTTAGGGGGGGCATGTTATATACTTTGATTCACTTAAAGCTCTCCTACAATCTTGGTTGTTGCACTGTTACTCTTTTTGCAGTTTTTTCTCATGGTATTTGGTTGGCTTCTCAATTGTGTTTCTTGGCATTGCACATTCTTCTCTTCTATCCTTTGTCATTGTGGCAAAAATGGGGAGAGTAATTTTTGTTTTTCCATCAAGGACAAAGGGGGAGTTTGTTGGTTCTCAGTTGTGATAATATGGTTTGTCCTTGATGACAAAATACCTTTCTATTGATTCTACTTGTTGAAAGTTTCAGATTGGTTTCTCATGCTTTATCTTGGTACAGTTTTGTCTATATGGTTTACATGTCTTGGCATTTAGTGGATAGTTTACATTTAGAATTTTAATATCTTATGGTACTGTTTAGTTTGAGCTTTGTACAGTCTCAGGTTATCTTATTTGTACATTATTTCGGTGACAAGAAAGAACATATAGATGTGAGAATGCCAGGGTCTCCCCGATCCATTTCTCTGATAAACGTCTATGTTGCCTATCGGCAAGACGTTTCTGATGTCATGACGATTTGATTTTACTTATAGGAAGCTTTCAACAGGACTTCTCCATGGTTTTGGCAACAGAGGGTGATCCCTATCGGCATGAGTTATACTGTCAGAATGATGTCTTAGAGAACTCATCATGTCTCCCCGACCGGAAACAAAGGGTGCTCATCGGCGAGAGTTTTTTCTTTGTTATAACATCTTGGCGAACTTACTTTAGTCTTGCCGACCGCCGATGGAAAAATTGCATATCGACAGGAGGTCTCAACTTTGGTGTAATGTCATAGCGAACCCGTCAGGTCTTGCCGACCGCCGGTGGAAAAATTGCATATTAGCGGGAGGTCTCAGCTTCAGTGTAATGTCATAGCGAACCCGTCAGGTATTGCCGACTAAGTCTTATGAGGGGCTTTCGACGAGAGGTTGGTATTGTCTCGGCAATGCATAAAAAAAAAGGAACATTTCGGTATGACTCATGTGCAACGAAGAAAGTTCTTTGCAAGTTTAAATTCTTATACCGACCGACAACATAAAGGTATACATCTCAGTAAGAGTTAGGGTTTTCAGCGTGAGGTCTTGGCGAGTGATCTCTAGTCTCACTAATGGAACACAAAAGGAATTTTTTGGCATAGGATCTGACTTGGCTCAGCAACACACAAGATGGTGGGTGACTTTTGGTACAATGAAGTATTATCTATATGAGGTCTCCCTGAGAGCGCTATGTCACAACGAATAGGAATGATCACGTGGGCTTTCGGTAAGACACGGGACACTCTACGAGAAGTCACCCCAACTATGCATTGTCTTAGCGAAGGCAGATGAAGGATACATCTCAGCGAGAGTGTGTTTTTGTCACAGCGACTCAAAATGGATAAGGTCTTTCAGTGAAACATAATGAAATCTACAAAACGTCTCCCCGACAACAGAATGTCACAGCGACACATAAGAGATAAAAGGGCTTTTGGTGAAACATAATTTGGTCTGTGAGAGGTCTTCCCGACTCTGATGGGTCATGGTGAAAGCGATAACTAAGGGGAATGTCTGGCAATTTAATTGCCTTTCAGCAGGACTATCTGGATGTCTCAGCGAATGATTAACAAACTCTGTCACTGAGGCCAACATGTGAATTTCTAAGGATAGTTGCAGGCTAACATCATTGGTTGGCATCGAATCTCAAAACAGTTACATGGCAAAGTATTCTTTGAGTTTCATTTGTGGGCAGTCGTGGTTTTGAAATGATGGATTATTTGTAGCCCTCTGGACATGCATTACTCTTGAGTTTTACCATCATCCACATATTATCATTATTCAACTTCATATTCTAAAATTAGGAAGAGAGTTTTAGTTTCTTGTGAAAAACACATTTTGAAGACTTCTTCATGACAGACATACTTGAAATGTACATAAAAACCAGTGTTGAAAACAATGTAGTCTCTCTGGTTGTAATTTTGGAATATTGTTCTTTGGCTGTATCTAATATGTATTGAAATACTTTGTATTAAAAATTTGTAAAAAAAAGATGTAGAGATATATTGTAATATTATTTTCTATGTAATATTTTAAGGATTCAATTTTTTGAATTCTTAGGGTATTAGGTAGACGAGAAAAAAAATAGAGAGTTATGAGCTTAACTGAAAACAGAGAGATCCTCTGAGATATTATTATTGTTCAGAAATATAATTTGAGGGGTTGGTACTCCTTGAGATAGATATCTCTAAATGAGGGGTTGGTGCTCCTTGAGTGGGTGCTCAAAAATCAACCTATAAGGCATTGTGATCAGTTGATTAAAAGTTAAGCCTGCAAGGCATTTCGAGAGTGGTTTTTATACCCCAGGAGGGTTTTCCACTTGGAAAAATCTTGTGTCTCTTTGTTCTTCTATGTGATCACTGCTTTACAGTGTTGTTGTTTTAGTTCACTGTTGGGATTATTACTTTTCTCAATTTTGTTTATGAATGATTACATTCAACTCATGAATGCATTAATCAGAGTAATATTGAGATCAAATCTGAGCTATGTTTATGAATTTTTGAAAATTGGTCAAATCTGTTAAGACACTGATTCACCCCCCCCTCTCAGTGTCATTTTAACTCCAACAAGTATATCTGATTTGAGTGCATGATATCATTCAAGACATTTTTAAGTGTCTACACTACCAAATTGGAAACTCAAAAAAATTTCCTCTAGAAACAAAGCATAAGTCTTGGTGGGGGTCTACATCCAACAATCTGGGCAACTTTGTTTGCTACCTCTTCCACTTTAACTGCTAACTTTTTCAATTCAATGTCCTTACCTTCCAATACTTTAGTATGCTCTACCACTATTTATTCCTTTTCCTTTTTGCAATTTTCCTTTTTCTAAGAAAATTCTTGAGTAACCTTCCATAGTTGGTATCCAAGGGATAGGGTTGTATGATAAGTTGGGGTTTTTTTAGCAGGGGGTCTCTTATTTTCAGCTCCAAACTCTCTATTCCCTGCTTTGACCATGGAAAGCTATGCCAACATGTCCATTTTTCCCCATGTCCATATGTTTGTAACTTTTCCTACAACTCTTGTATCTTTATTTCCCTTTCTTTGTCCCTTTTCTCATAAGCCTGTATGAGTTTCTCTAACTGCTTAATCCTTTCTAAAGCTTATTGTAGCTCTTTCCTGACATTTTTGTCTTCCAAAAACATTTCCTTATCCTTTAAGAACTGCTCATCACAACCCCATGTATAATCATTACCCTCATTATCAAGGCTAATTGGGGTTCTCTTTCTTGTTTTATTAGCAACAAAAACATCCTCTGAATCTAACTCAAAGTTAGTAGATATATACCATTTTCTCTTTATACTAACATGTACATTTTCAGAGGCATTTCCTTTTATTTCTGAATTAGTTTCAACCATCGTAACATCTTCTTGTCCTTTGTCCCTTGTTTCTTCTTTTGGTTTCTCTATACTTCCCATCATAACACCTTTCTTTCTTAAGTGACCTGAATGCCTAGGTGGGGTAAATGTCTTTTTTTGTGTATCCTTCTTCTTCTACACCTTGGAAGGTGTAGAAGAACTACCTTTCTTTTTCTTGGTCTTAGGTGTTTTACAGGAAGATGGGGTCTCTTTTGTTGCAAGCTAGCTAGATTTTGCATGTGGTGATCCTTGCACATTTTGTTCCCCAGGTTCACCTTGGCTACATGTAGGTGAAGTAGTAGGTGAAACATGAGGAGTTCCTCTTATGGATGCAACAGGTGACTCTAGGGTTTTTGGAATTTTTTATTCCTCAAGAATATGATTAATGTCTTTATAGATTACGAAACTCTCCCAAGACACCTATGGATGTTGAATCCTAAGGCTCCTTTTCACTAAAAAGGTTATCAGAAAGTATGTGATAAGGCTAAATCATTTTGTTTCCTCTAATATCCAGACCCCATTCTTTTAAATAGCAAATTGTAAAGGTAATTGGGCACATTCACCAATCTATTATGACAGAGATGACTTAGTAACTTAAAAAGCACAGTGTACAAAAGGGATATCCTACCATCACAAGTAATATACTTAATGATATAAGAAGAATAAGAGGCCCATACCCAAGGAAGTGATAGTCTCTTGGTACCTTGTGATGATGAATCAAGGTTTTCTCTTGGCTTTTTGAACTCATCCCTGGTAGCTATTGCATGTTCTCGAATAGGGAATTCAACTCCAACCCTTGGTAGACCAAACACTTGTGCAATTTCAACCTCTAAAGAAACCAATTTCAATCCCTTGATATTGGATTCATCATGCTATAACATAGTTGCAAACTACCTTGTCATGTCCTCATTAAATTCAATCAACTTCAAAAAGTAGTCCAACCATCCCACCCTTGTGAAAATGGGAAAAACTAATGCGTACTCCAATATTTTCTTATGTGTTGATGGTTCCCTTTGGATAATTTCACCTCCCATGGTGAAAATACTCTAACTCCACTCAAATCTTTTGGAAATTTAACTCAAAATTGATTCAACCACCCTCAAACCCTCTCTATTCTGCTACACTCACATGCACCTTTCTACTGTAATTGCAACTGTTACATTCTCTTTCTCCTTTTTATTAGCTTGAATTGGTTTCAAATAAGCTCAGAATCTAGGGAATTGATTAGTAAAAATTTTTAGGTGCAAAAAGTCATGAAAGCAAAAAGGGTTCATATGGTTTTTTTATGTTTGGATTTTAGTGGCAAAAAACAAAATTTTGAGATATGTACTATGTCCCCCCAACTTAAAATATTGAAGTGAATGCACTTCAATACATGTGAATAGGTAGAGGGAATATTTTAAATATTATGGAAATAAGTTTAATCAATGTAAAGCATGCTAATTTTAAATGTAAGTACATAACGAAAGTATTGAAGATTCATGTTGATTATGGAAATTAATATGCATACTTGTCGAATGATATGAATGTAAATTCATACGTGTGAAGTTGTTTGATGAGTGTTCGCAACATGAATGTGATTGGACATCAATTAATTGTAGTATGTAACAGAAATGGAAGATTGGCATAAGAACAGGTTGCAAAATGTACAAAAGATGAGTTATGAAATGAATTTTCAAGTGCATAAAAAATAGTGATGGCAACATGGAATGGAGTAATGAAGTTTCATTCATTGATATGACAAATTAAGGTTGCATGTTTGAAAAAAGTGGAGTGAATGTGGTGTGTTTGCAATCAATTTGGTACAAATTTTTAAACATTTTGACAAATAGCTTTATGGGTACCTTCTGCAATAGGTCTCGAACTGAACTATGTCAGCTCATATGTATTGAGCTACAGGTCCTTACAATAGTATAGATCATAATTGGAATAATATTTGTGAATCATAGTAACTATGGTGTGTGTGATTAAAAGTTTATGGTCATAATTTATACCTGGGTAACCTCATGAGGTGAGATGTGTATCCCATTTGTTGATTCATTGTGAGAACTGGTAATATCTATTGCTAAGTTGTTATCTTGTGATAATTTTTTTGTATATGAAACATTAGTTTGACCATATAGATGCATTAGGGAAAGAAGAATGTCATCTTTCTGAGCTAGCTGCTTGTATATCTTCAATTTGTGTCCATTCACCAATAGTGTGAATATAATTACATCTATAGTTTTTAACTTGACTGCTACATTAGGAAATACCTATTGAATTTCATAAGGTCCCAACCATCTAGACTATAGCTTACCCTTGTGGTCTTTATATCTAGAATCATATACTAAAGCCTAGTCACCTACAGTGAACTCTTTGGCTCTTATAAACTGATCATGCCATTTAGTTCTCTATTTTTGAATTATCTTTGTGTGATGCATGGCCTCCATTCTAATTTTATCCAATTCATCTAGACTGTGTAACCTTTCTTTCTGTTCTTTTTCCAAATCCATTCCCAAGTCCACTATTGTCCTAAGCGTCTTGTACTCAAACTCTAATGGAAGAACTGTTGTTTTCCCATATTCTCATTATAAGGTGTGAAACCTATAGTTGTTTTCCATTTTGTTTTGTAGGCCACACCACTTCAAGTAATCTTGTTGCCTAGTCCTTTATGTGAATTTGTACTATTTTGGTCAAAATATTCTCAATCTCTCCATTTGTAACCTCTACCTGTCCATTGGCTTGAGGATGTTAAGGTGTTGATTTTCTATTTTTGATTGAGTATTCTTTAACTAATTGATAAATAAGGTTAGAAGTAAATTGAGGACCCTGATCATTAATAGTTTCTCTAGGTACACCAGATCTAGCAAAGATATCTTCATACAAGAACTTAGCTACATTCCCATCTCTTGCAAACTGTAATTCCTTGACTTCAGCCCATTTTGTTAGATAGTCTATACAAACCAAAATATACTTTACTAGAGATTGGGGAAATTGGGTTAATGAAGTCAAGCCCCCATTTTTCAAATGGTTCTAGTGTTATCTTTTACTCCAAATAGTTAACTTAACTCAAGGTGAGTTCCATCTTCCATGTGGGTGCCCCATGTGCTCCTATTATTTAGGAACTCATCTTGGACTCCCTCACATGTTCCTATCATTTAGAATTAATTACAAATGTCAATTAACATGATTATTTCATTCAAAATTAATCTCTTTCTAATCCTAGTTTTGGGGAACACTTTCCAAGGACTTAGGAGATACATGAAATGTTTAGGATTTCAATTAAATGGCATCCTATTCCCAACAATAGTCCACACATACCCTCCATTTTCCCCCTTTCTTAGGAACAATGACTAATGGTGACACCCATTGACTATTGGAAATGGGATAAATGAAGCCTACTTCAAGTAGATTTTGCAACTTAGTCTTAACTATTTCTCTTAAGGTAGGGTTCATTCTCCTTTGGGGTTATCTAATTGGCTTGAAACCATCATTTATATAGATCCTATGCATGCAAAGTTTTAGATCAATCCCTTTCATATCATGGTAGTCCCATGCAAAGGCTATTATGTGTGCCTACATCAAAGTGTTCAAGGAATTTTGTTGTTCTTTAGTTAATCCATTATTGATGTCTAGGGTTTTACCTGGAATGATTTCCCATGTTTTGGATTTTGATTGCACAGATGAGAGATCAAGTCCACTAATATTAGGAACACATTATTGTGGTAAAAGATAATGGAATAGTTGGGATACTTCTTCTGATGAATTTGTAGGTATAATGTTCTACAATGGATCCTATAGAAATGAAAGGCAGTCTTTTTGTTGTAGGTCCCTTCCACAGTTATTTTGCATGATATGGTCAATTAGATCATCCTAATTTTGGGTTCCTAATAGGGGGTTGCATTCTATTTTCATGAGAGTTTGTAGCGAATAGTGATCTTCTTCATCCAAGGTAGGCCATATAGTCTACTCTAGATTTTCATGAGGTTGGGCTAGTGGATAAAGAACCAATTTCTTGGTCATAGTCCCATTTGATATTATCATTTTCCCGTACCTACAACCTATGAATGCATCAAACATAGCTAACCATGGTCTTCCTAAAATAAGTGGAAATCCTACAAGGTTGAGCTTTGGTTGCAAGACTATAAATCTACAGGATACTCCCATGAATCTAATGCAATGAATAAGTACTCAATGATCCCCTCAGGTTTTACTATTGACCTATCTACCAACTATAAAATAGTTGGTGTAGGTATAAGATTAGCTTGTTAAAGTAGCTCAATGTCTCCTTAGTCATGACATTGATTATTGCCCCTAAGTCAATCAAGGTGTTATTTATAAGGGTCCCATTAATATTAACATCCACTACTGGACTTCCAAGGTATGTGTATTTAGGGATAGTGACATTCCCTAGCATAATATCAACAAGGTTTCCTACGACAGGAACTGTCTGAGGGTCCTTCCTCTTTCTCCCTAGTTTCTTAAGACACAAGTCTCGTATTGTCTTGTTATAGATTGGAATATCCTCAATAGCTTGGATGAGGGGGGATTTTGATACTTAAATCCTTAGGCTAACCCAATAGGTCTGTCTCATCTTGGGATTGATGTTTTTGAATGGCTAAACACTTAGGGAAAGGAGGCTTTGGACTTGGGGTGATTTGGATTACCTAATTTTCCCTAGGCTCTAGAGGTGAATTGTCTAAAGCTTCAGTTGTGGGTTCCTTATCCTCCATCCTAGTGATTTGGAGAGATGAAGGTCCAACTAGTGTTTTCCTTGACCTAAGGTGGACATCACTCACCTCTACCCCATAAGTGGGGTATTGTATAGCCTCATTAGTATAATCTTATTCGACAATATTTTTGTTAGGGTTAGGTGCAGGTTGGGTAGGTAATTGTGGTGTTCTTAGTGTCTTAGATGTTGTGTTTGGTGGATTATTCATAGTAGCTTGTTGTTGTGGTTGAGGAGTTAACAAAGACTATTGGTAATTCATGTTTTGTTGTTGTTATTGTTGTCTTTTTTTCCATTGTGGTTGCCACTAATTTTTTTGCACTAGCCATTGAGGGTTGTAGTTGAAACCTTGAAAATTTTGTTGTGGCCATGCATTTGGTTGTTGTTGGTTCTAGTTTTGTTGAGGGTTTTTCCATTGGTTTTGGTTATTTGTCTAGGACTAAGAATTCCAACCAGAGAAATTCTGATTACTAATCATAAAATATGCATTGAAATTTAGAGGGTCTTGTGGTATACCTTGTCTTGGTTGCACGACCTTCTTTGAGCTATGTAAAATAGCTACCCATCCTCTCCTTCCAATGGTTGAAAATATGGTTTCTCTCATTTTTCTTCTATAATACTATCCTACCTTTTGCACTTGTAGTTTTCTTTTATTTGTCTACAATTGGGGTAGTATTGAGTAGGCATTGCTTTAGTCTCTTCTTCTTTCTTCTTTACATTTAGAGTGTCCAAATGAGTGGCTAGATGACTGATAATGTCCTCCATGTTGGACAACAAGTTACTTAACTCTACTCTTGAAACCCGATTAGATGTTTTGCTAATGGTGGATGTTCTTTCTCCCCTTGTCCTCTTGGTAAAGGTCCTAGAATAGTTTATGTATACCTTCTATATATCTTCAAAGGGTAACTAAGAAACATCACCTTGCCCAATAAGACTGAGGGCATCCATGAAATCATCATTAACTCCCCTAAAAAAAAGAGCTTCAAGGATTCTTTTGATAGTTTATTTTGTGGGTTCTTCTTCAAGCAGAATTGGAACCTTTCTACATAATCCTTCAATGGTTCATCCTCTTTCTGAGTTATTCTAAAAATATCATCTCTTTTCCAATCAACTCCTCTGCAATAGTCTTGGTATTTTTCCAAGAATTTTGTTTTCATGGTGTCCTAATCTAGAACATCTCTACCTAATCCCATAAACCATCCTAGGTCAACATTCTTCAAAGTTGCAGGAAAGAGCTTGAGCCTATTGGAATTAGTTGTGTAGTCATAGCTCCTACATAGAACATCAAACTCAAACAAGAACGTGTTTGGATCTTCAGTTACCAAACCATAGAAGACTAGTAATATTGAAGGAGGGATATTCCTCAACACAGTAGCCCTCTCTTGGTTGGTAATTGAAAATTCAAAGGTCACATGTTCTAGTGGATCATCCACCCCTATATTTGTCATTGTTTGGAAGGTCTCCTCTATGTGTGTAGTAGATGTTGGTGAAAGGGAAGATTCTTCTTTAGTAGTAGCCTCACTCTGATCAATGTAGTCACCAATATCTACTCTATCTTGTTGGTTTGAGGGGAGAAATCTTCCCAAGGGGTCTCTATGCTTCCGCGTACAATAGATATGACTTTGTATAGCAATGTGTCCTACACAATGTTAATAAAATGCTCTAGTATTTTAAGAATATTAATCCTAATAGTCCTAATACTAGAAAAAAAAATTAAACTAAGAAAGATTGGAAATAAAATAAACTATTCTTTGAAAATAGCACCATCCTCAAAAATGGTGCCAAAAATGTAGAGTCCCCACTAGTGTCTAGTAAACTTGGTGGCAATCACATAATTTAGAGGGAAAACCTAGCTGAACAGTCCACTTAACATTTGGAAACACCTTCATTGAATTATTGACTAGGGCTAGTAGGCTTGTGATGGTACTAGAACTATATGTGATTTCAAAGACTTAAGGTAACCTAATTCATCCTAATACAGATGTTACACTTGCTGGAAAATCATAAAACTGCAAAATAGTAAAGAAAGTAAAGTTGCCTCTACTGCTACGAGTACCTATAGTATAAGACTATAACTCAATATTGTTCAGGAATGAATGCTATAAAATAACTAAACTGATAACTAAACCTATACTACACTCCATAGTACAACACGTTGAAGCAATTACAATATAATTATGAAACGAGATTTGTTTATGCATTCATTAATGACTGAAACACAAAGGAATCTGTTTGACATAAATTGCATTTATGAAGTAATAACTAAAATAGAAATGAAATAATAGGAAAATGGAGTGAAGGATATCTACCTTGAGTGGCCCCTGCTCAAGTAGTTGTCTTCACTAATTTAAACCAAATCTAACTTCTTAGATCAATACAATCATGATAACTCAACCATTCATTGCAAAAACCCAAAAGATCACATAAGATTCTGAGATATCTTATTCATTGAAAACCATGATTGAACAATAACATTGTCTGCATAAGGAACAACAAATAACTAAAAAGTATCTAGCAACTATAGTTGCTCTAAAACAAAAACCAATTAATTGACTAACTTTTAAACCTCAACCACTGAGCTATTCATATATGCACGAGGGAGTTTTATTGAAATAGGACTCTAAATTGAAACCATTAACCACCACTCCCTAGATATCAGAGCGTGATAATGATTAGTAATCTAAGTTGCAATTGAAAAGGAAGAAGATTCCTAATAGGATTATAACTCTATTGTAATAGAAATAAAACATTGAATGCTCAAATCGGTTATCTTAAAATCCCAATTGCAACATGGTTCTTCTCCTCTAATGTCTTTATTGTACATCATAATGATGCACAACCATATTCATTAAGTGCCTCCATGTTGTAGTTACCGCACTCCATATATTCTGTAACTTTCCCTATTTTGTTGTTTAGGAACTCCTTTGGCTATGGGTTGCACCTCACAATTGTTGTGGGCTATAGTCCACATTCTCTAACTACAAGAGTTAGTTCACTAAACATGCACACAATACTAAAAACCATAGATAAACATAGATATCAATCACATTTCATACATATTCACACCTAAATTATGCATTAACCATCACATCATAATCATATTACCATATACTTTAAAGTAGGTTCAAGGTTGCATAATAAGAATAAAAGATAGCATAATGTATGAACAATTATAGGATAAATTTCTTGGTAATGTCTGTAAAATTGTATAAAACATAAGAAAACTAACTAATGTCTCAGCTCATCATGGTTGACTACTTTTGTTGTCTTAATTTATCCTTAGTAGCATTCTTTTTGTAAACAGTTTCAGGTCCCTTCAAAACCTGCTTAACCTTTAATAAAAAAATAACAGACCTAAAAAAAATTTGCAATACCTCATTCATCAATCTCAAGAATGTGCTCGGTGAATTCGTTGACCCAAAAGGCATTACTAACCACTCAAAAAAACCCTGATTTGTATTTAATGCAATTTTCTATTCATCGCCCTCTATGATCCTAATATGATGATAGCCACTCTTCAAGTCAATCTTTGTGAAATATTTTGTGCCACTCAAATAATCCATAATGTCATTCATCCTTGGTAATGAGAATTAGTACTTGATAATGATCTTGTTGGTATCTCTTGAGTCTATGCACATCCTCCATTCTCCATATTTCTTTGGTGCTAAAAATTCTAGTACCACACATGAGCATACAAATTTTCTAAGCACTCCTTTTCTTAGCAACTCCTACACTTGTCTACTTAACTCCACATTTTCTATTGGTGTCATCCTTCCCAAGGAAAATGTCTTAGCTAATGCTCCTCCATGTCATGTATCATATGAATCATGTTATAACTAATGGAGAATCCCATTTCATCTCATAAGACTAAAATTATAAAAATAATAATTCTCACCTTATGGATGCAAATCTTAATGCAATATTTGGTAATGGTACACCACCCTGCACACTCCTTATTTTTTTAGTACAATAATACTCTCTCCTACTAATAGATGGTCTATTAGTCTACAACCACCTAGCTACCTCATACAATAAATTGAAGAATAAACCACACATCATATAGTGTAACTATCATATTACTTTTTTTTATCGATAAAGGTTAATATTTTATTAATATGATTAAAGTGTTACATAACAAAAGCAAGCTCAAACGACAGAGCCACCCAGTAAGCTTCTTCTATATCTCAACCTAGTAAACCGGAGAGAGCTACCTTGAACCCAACTGAAAATTACATCCATTCCACCATTGATTCAGATAATCATTTCAACCATCGATATTGCAAGAGACAAAAAACAATGTTCACACCTAAAGGCTAAGCACAAAAAAATTCTACACAGGGATCATCCACCTTCTACAAACCAAAACCATCACCACCCACCCGCACTATTCACTTTCCTAATAGTCTTTCATTCACCGCTTTTCCTACTTCCTTTCCCTTCCCTCCCCTGCGCTTTCATCCCACCACAAGCCATCTTTCACCCAAAAAGTTCTTGTCCTACCTTCAAAAAAGGCCACCCTATTCGATTAAACACCATTTCTACCATACCACATTCACCTTGGGATTTGATGAAGTTAGGTTATGTCCTCCCACTATTCTGCAGCTTCTTGTTGGCGTAGCACTAGCTTTAAATTCTCCCATGCTGCTAAAATTCCCAACTTGTAAACTTCGCGGTCCACTCTCCTCCACCATCCCACAAAGGGAATTAGCCCTTCTTTTGTGGCAACGTCCATATCCTCGATGCCTTCTGAGATATCATATCCTTGACCTGGTACTACCCACTCTAATAGGGACTCCATTTTCCCGAGTAATTCCTCCATAAACAGTGACCTCATCACCCATTTTACCACCTCAATTTCTTTGTTTAATTTGAGACCCCATGCAAATAACATAGAGGCAGTGTCCACATTCATTCTTCCTCTATGGGTGGCCTCCACGAAATGTGTTCCCAAAGCCTCTAGCACCACCTCTATCACCTCATTGTGAGGATTTTTCAACAAAAACTTCAACCTAAATACTGACACTGGCCCAAAAAAACCTTTTTGTTGAATTTTTGTTGAGAAGCCATACATCATTTCCATTTCCCCTACTTTCGAGTTTTTCAAACTAAACAGCCTTCACTCTTCAACCAACCCCTTCGCCATAAATTGATAGAAACAATGTTACTTCATTTGTTTATTTTAAAGAACCCCACCACCTAGACAACTTGGCTCTCCATCCGCCTCGTCCTTCCCCTGACAAAAACATTCATCACTTGATGCCACCACCTCCTACGCGAAACCAAAGGCAAAAAAATTAAGTACAACAAGAGGATCACCCTCAGATTGTTTTGTCCGGATACCTCGAAAAAAAGTGATGAAAGCCCGACCATCATTTACAGCTCGCTCCAATGTCCAAGAAAATAAATAAACCCACCTGCCTCTTCAATAATCATTTGTACTTAAATGGTACCTCCCTACTTACGCTTGAAAGATGACCCGTCCTCTTCCACTCTTGAACGTCACCCACTGGTACCAATTCCTCGTGCTAAAGTATTACGACCATTCCTCTGGAAAATCCACCTGGCGAAAACCCTCCACCTGAGTTTCACCAATCACCTCAAAAGAGGTTTCCCACTTAGAAAGGCAATTTGCTTCTCCATTGCCAGCTCGGCGAATATGACAAAATTTAAAATTTTCAAACAAGCTTAAATCATTTAAAATTGCATAGATTAAAGCTTGCAGGTGCCATGCCAAAGCTCCACCATTTATAATTGCTTGAATTATAAAGCTCCACCATTTATAATTGCTTGAATTATAACCAAAGAGTCACCTTCCAAGAGAAAATTTCTAATCCCCAAAGATCTTGCTAGACCTACAACCAATAAGGCCACCTTAGCTTCCGCAACATTATTTGTGCCATCCTCCAGCTTTCTAGCTCCAAAAGCTACCAAATTTCCTTGACTGTCATGAATAATAGCCCCTACTCCTGAGGGCCCCGGGTTGCCCTTGGCAGCCCCATCAAAATTTTCTTTGAGCCACCCTTACCTTGGCTTTTCCCAAACAACCTCCTTCATAGAACCTTGCACCCCATTTAACCCCACCTCCGAATGCCTAGGCTTTACCTTTAGCCCTGGCCACACCATTTGAAACCTACTATCCTCCACTAAAAAAGGATAATTTTGAAGTTGAAGTTGTGCAGCCTTAGTATTCACTACTTCTGTGATTGCTTGATCAATTCTATTATTGATCCTAGGAACCGTTTCTTTTTTATCCTCAAAAATCCTTCTGTTCCGCTCCTTGCATAATTCCCAAATCACAAGAGACGGGCTTGCCACCCAAACACTTGAGAAGAGAGAAGAACAAGAGAGGTGTGGCCATCCCTCAAAAACACCCTTCACCGAGTTTTTCCAAGGATCCTACCAACCAAGTTTTAACCTAAGGGAATCCCAACAAGCAGCAGCAACTTTGCAGTGTAGAAGCAAGTGATCCATTGATTCTTTTGCCGCCTCACATAAAACACACTTTGTCAGACCAACAAAGCCCAACCTCTTCCTCCTTTCTCCTGAAAGAATTCGCCCCTTCACTGCCAACCAAGCAAAGGCACCAGCCTTGGGTAGACACTCCTTACTCCAACATAATCTTTTTGCCCAAAATACCCCACCCTCAACAGAGTCCAGAAGCTGATACCCAACCTTGACTGAGTAGTTCCCATTAACTAACCCACACTAGACCACTTTGTCAACAGTGTTAGTTGGAAGTACTTGTCGCCCCCTAAAAGTCTCCTTCATTTTTTGAATTTGGAAACCTGAAAGCTCCTCGAAAACCACTTCTTTCCACCCCCACTCCTGGCCTAAGGGGCTCCTTTTTAGCTCTAAGTAATTTCTAACTTTGTCTCCCCACCTTTGGATAAAAAACTATCTCGGTTCCTGAATTCCTTCCTCCTCCCTTAAAATTGGATATCCATTCCACGAGTCATCCCAAAACTTTGCATTTAACCCATCCCCAATATGCCAGGTAATGTGATTAGTTATTACCGGCCTACAAGAAACTATAAAGTTCCAGATAGTTGATCCCTTCATCAGATTCCTAACAGTGAAAATTCAATTATCCACCATCGAATCCAAATATTTTTCTTTTAGGATTTTAACCCATAAGAGGTCAGGGTTTGTATAGATACTCCACACCAACTTTGAACCTAGAGCTTCATTCATCAAATGCCAATCTCTTAAACCAGCCCCCCCTTTTTCTTTGGTTCTACAAATTTTCTCCCATGCTAGCAAAGGGATTTTATCTTGATCATTTGCACCATTCCAGAAAAATTTCTGCATTCGCTACCCTATTGATTTCACCACCTTCTTCGAAATTTTCAAACACATCATAGAGAAAACTGGAATAGCCGAGATCACACTTTTTAACATGAGTATACGACCAGCAGTTGTTAGCCATTTACTTTTCCAACTATCCATCTTGCTTAAGAAATTTTCCACCAAATCTTTCCATATACCAGCTTTATTAGCTCCCCGAAAAAGAGGAATACCTAAAACTTTGTTGGGAGTGTACCAACACGCATCCCCAAAATCCTACAGATTTCAAGTTGTTTAGCTATGGGAACTTGAAAGAAGAAAATCTCTAACTTCCACCAATTGATACATTGACCAGAAGCCCGCCCATACTCATCTAGAGATTCTTTCATCACCCGAGCTTCTCTAATGGTTGCATCTCCCAGAAGAAAAGTGTCATCAGCAAATTGCAAATGTGAGATCGGATCAATCCCTTCAGCAATAGCAATGCCTTTCCATAGCCCACTACACCTTTTCTTAACAATCAACCTCCCTAATGATTTAGCCAAGATAATAAAAAGGAATGGAGAGATGGGGTCTCCTTGCTTGATCCCCTTACTAGATTCAAAAAAACCTTGAGGGCTGTCATTTAACAACACTGAAAAATGAGGGGTGCTAATACAACTCCAAATCCAGGCAACCCACTCTCTACAGAAACCAAACTTCTCGAGGACCTTCAGGAGAAAACCCCTATTAACTTCGTCATAAGCCTATTTAATATCTAATTTCACCATCATCTTCTCCACTTTTTCCAATCTTACCAAATGAATAGCTTCATGAACAACAATTACCCCTTCAAAAATAGACCTATTTGGAGAGAAACCACTATGCTCTATCGAGATCACCGAAGGTAGGACCTTTTTCAGCCTGTTGGCAACCACCTTAGAAATAACCTTGTAAATTGTGTTACATAGAGAAATTGGATGGTAGTCTTCAAAGGAAACTATCTCTGATCTTTTTGGTACCAAAGCAATGAAAGTATTGTTCAAATCCTTCAAAACAAATCCACGTCCCCTTGATTCTTCAACCACTTCCCAAATATCCTGAGCTAAGATACCCCAAAATTTTTGGAAGAAAAAGGTTGGAAAGCCATCCGGCCCAAGAGCCTTATCTCCCCCCAGCCCAAAAACAACCTTTTTCACTTCTTTTAAAGAGATTTTTTCCATTAACATAGCATTTTGAGCTTCAGAAACCACACTAGGAATGTTCTCCAAGATCTTCCACTCTTGAATTTCTCCTCCACTGTTCCCTTGCATAAACCAGAGAAAAAATTTATAGCTTCTTTGGTTATAAGTTCACTATCTGAGCGCACATTCCCATCCCTATCCTTGATTGAGAAAACCTTATTACTAGCTCTACCAACTTTCACAGAATTGTGAAAAAACTTTGTATTTTTGTCCCCCGCTTTTAACCAGCATTCCCTTGATTTCTGCTTCCAATAAACTTCCTCACGGGCTAAAATTTCAAAATAAGCTTTGTTCAAAAGCTTTTCCTGCTCAAAATCTTCTCAAACATCCCTTTCTTAATGATTTTCAAATGAAGGAGATTTAACTCCTCCTCAAATCTTAGCTTCTCAGCAAATTTTTTTTTAAAGGATTTCCTATTCCACCTCTTTAGTTGCTCTTTAAGAAATTGTAGCTTCTTAAAAAAGATATAGGCTTTACTTCCATACCTTTCAGGGGCATTTCTCCACCAACCTGCCACTAGCTCCTGGAATCCTTCTTCCCGCAACCACATTGCCTCAAATTTGAAAGGGCACCTTACCGGTGTTAACTCCTCTTGGATTCTCAACCCTATCGGATAATGATCTGATCCAGTTATAGGAGTTACCTCTACTTCACACAACCATTGTTGTGTCACCTAATCCCCAGCCAGGAAGAAATGATCTAGCTTCTTCACTATGTTCAGAAAACCACTTCTTCTATTCATCCATGTGAATTCACCATTTCTGAACGGAAGTTCAAATAGACCATTCATCAAAACAAAAGCACTAAAATCCCTCTGACTTTGACTAGCCTAGCACACACCACCAAGCTTGTCTGATGGTTTCAAGATGGCATTGAAATCACCACTTAAAAGGAACATTATGCCACCTTCTAAACTCAAAACATTAGAGAGCTCCTGCCATAGCTGGTTCTTCTGAGCAACTCCTAAGGAGCCATAGATATTAAGAATGTAAAAACTGGTTCGCAACTGCTTTGATTCTGCACAAACCCATTGCCAATACCTTTCTTGCCTCATAACTCTAACATTTACAAGGGCTTCATCCCACAATATACCAAGACCACCTGAGTCCCCCACAGCACCCGAAAGACAACCTTTCCATCTGCCAAAATGTTTTAGGAAGAAATCAAAATCCTTTTCCTTTACTTTAGTTTCTTGAAGTAAAACTAAACCCGGCCTCGTTTGATCAAAACAACGCTTGATCAAACAGATTTTGTCAGGAGCATTGCAGCCCCTGACATTCCACAAAAGGATTTTCATGGCTACCGGGAAAGGCATAGCCTTTTCTCGATCTCAATTTTCTTTGGCCAATTGCATTCCCAGCCATTTTAAGGCGCATCTTATTAGTTTTTGGACCACGCCTCCTCTTCTCACCCACCTTTACCTTACTAGTTTGAGCTAAGGATTGTTCAATAGTTCTCTTCTCCACTATGTTGATTTGATCATTAAGACCCAACAAATCTTCACCTCCAAGCTCTGCCTCTTAGTCTGTTTCTAAGTCTGAGTCTTTCGGAGATCCTCTGATATCTTTAACCCCTTCAAAAGCACTATCTAGATTTTGAATAGGAGAGATTGGAATATCCTTAAAAATTACCCCTTCTGAACCAACTGGGTTGTCGACTTCAACCTGCATTGAAACTTCCATCTGATCCTTCAGTCCCAGATCTGAAGCTTGCTGAGGACAAGCATCATTAGGTTTTCCTTCACGACCAATTCCAAAAGCATTAGAAGTACCCAGTTGAGGGGGAGAATATGGTTACACGAGAGAAAGATGCTTAACAACCACATTCCCATCTACCCAATCATCTGAAAATCTACCTATCTCTTCCCCAAAGGGGGAGGAGGATGTTTTTACCAATCCATCCACCTCATTAGCCCTCTCTTTATTTAAAACCCTCATGATACCATTTGGAGTGGCTAGAGTTAGCTCTGTTTCCACACACTCACTAACCCTTATTGCCTCATTAGAAGCCAACCCCTCTAAAACCAAACTTTGAGATTTCATTTCACAGTCAACTTCATGAATATAAGCAATTTCCTATTTCATCACATTACCCCATGATAGAGATTCCATTTCACCCTCTTGATTTGCAACTTTCAATAAGGTCTCCAAGGAGCCCCACTCTTTGGACATTCTCCATTCTTCAATGGCCACTACCTCTGTGAGGGCTACCACTTCCTCCGCAGGAATATTTTGAGCAATGCCTTTCCCTTTAGAGCCTTGCCAACTCTGGTCATCAAAACACACTTCTCCTAACCAGCTCCCATCATACAAGTTATGATCTTCCACGACCATATTTTGACACCACATGCCTTCCCCAGATTTTAGCTCTATCATTTTCAATGAAGGATGGATTATCTGCCTTAAAATGCAGATCCTTGGGAACATACTGTAGTCTGCTTTCTCTACCACCACCTCCGAATTTACAAAGAATCCCAACTTGTTTCCAATATTTCTTAGGGTTTCCTGATCCCAATATTCTTGAGGGAGATTTTTCAAGCTAATCCAAATAGGTATCTCCTTTGTATTTTCCATATTAGGATCAAAGTTTGGGGCCCAATCTAAAATAAACAAACCTCTGCCTTCCATTATGAAAGGGCCCCTATTTAAGATCCATTCTTTACCTTGAGCTGTTTGACAAACTACCAAATAAAAATTGTTCTCCAAAGTTTTTATTTCACATCCTTTGCCCCAGTTAGCATCACACCACACCTTGAATTTTGTGAATGCTAGCCAATGCCCACCCCACCGCATAAAAAAGGCACAAGCTTTAAAGACACTCATAGAATCATTACATTCAATATTGCCTACTAGAAGAGTTACCATTGTAGTATGGAGAAATTTTTTTAGTACCTGACTTGGCTCACCCTTCTCTGTTTGGTTCTTTGGCCGCCAAAACTTCTTTTCCAGCTGCTTGAAATCCACATGCCCCTTTGAATACATTGAGTGAAACCTTCCTTCATTTGCCACCTCCTGCGTATTCGTGCAAAAAAGCTCTCTAGATCCCCCATTTCTACCTCAATGATTAACCGAAGCTTGTCGATCCTTGTCGATGCCATTACGCCTACCTGTATGAGTATTTCTCCCTTTCCACCTGTTGAAAGGCTATCAAGCTTGCTTTCTATTGTACTGCAGTCCATGGTGTCTGTGAAAACTCTAGTTTGACCATTGCTCCGCCATTTTTACTAATCTTTGTTTTTGAATTGCGTAACTATCATATTACTTTTTAGAAAATGAAAAGTGTATATAAACTCCACCTCTAAAAAGGGTGGTCAAGATATAATGTCATAATCAAGTTTTAGAAACTACCTTATACATCCAAATCCTACTTTGTATTTCATATTATTCTTGGCCATTGAGAGATCCAACAAACATATACTCTACAATTATCATGTATTGAATGGTTATAAGAATGAAAAAAAGGGAAAGAAATTGCCATATTTGTATTTATATAGATTTCAAATTCACATGATATATATTTATCATCTTTACTTATAGAGACTACAATAGGGTATGATTTAATTATAGGCAGTTCAATTAATTTGTATGCACAATTTTATAATTGCTTAGTGATTTATATGATCTATTTTACAATGATTTTATTATGATTTATTGTGTTCATTGATTCATCATGAAACACGTGTGTATAATTATTAGTGTCACATTTTTTCTACACATACATAAGCACATGAAAAATATAAAAGCATACAAGAAATTACAAACATCCAATCATTGAGGTCATGAGATAGCATAAAAAATATATGTAATAATCAAATGTTCCAATAGTAAATATAATTATTAAATACACTTATCATCAATTCTAAGTTAGGGGAGGTTGCCTTGAGGATCCCTCCTCTATCTAGATTCCAATTTAAACTAGATTACCACCACCATAATCCCTCAACATCATTAGATATCCTTTCATACATAGGAAATATATGCTTTTGAGAATGCGTACTCTTAAAAGATGGCATTACTCATCATGATATCTAACTTTGGTATGTGTCTATGTTAGCTCTATTTGAAATATCTCCATCAACCTATGTAGTTTCTAGTGCTATGTACAATGTATCACTCTCCTCTTACAACCTCGCAATCTCTACTTATCCTTAGTCTCCTCTAACCATAGTACACCCACCTCTATTAGGTCATTATCTCTCTTAGCCTATTGCACATGACACACTTAGTTGTGGCCATTAGCAAGGATATCGATGCCTAACTCAATGGATCAAATAATAGAGAAATGCAACCAAAATATTGATAAAATCTCTTGATTTGATCTGTTGTTAATACTATAAAATCACCAATCAAGTGTGCTAATATGTTCAATATGTAATATCCCTCAAGTAAAATTTAATTTTAAATTTAAAAATATATATTCCAATCAAACTTAAAACATAACAAATCAAGTAGACCGAAATGAACACCAAAATACTCCAAATTGAAACCAGTTATTGTGCAATTGAAGAATTATTTTTAACAAATCTTCACATGGTCTTACATAATATTTTTATTGAATATATCAGATACTAGCAATGAACAAATGCAAAAAATCTAGAAATTTGGAAATCTTTATTTCTATCAATTAGAAATAGATGCAAATTGGGTAGAAAGAAATATACACTGAAAATATTTTGAATTGACACAAAACAATGTGCAACTAATGTAGAATGTTTCATTACCGATCTCAATATGGTTTAACATAAAATTTTCTACCATATACAATAGGTAATAGAAATGAGAATTTGCTACAAATTACATCAAGAAAACCTCTAAATTGGAAGCTTAAACACCCACAGAACTATTTCCAAATCCACACAAACTCTCAAAACTTCACACAAATTTAACAAGGTACATATAAACATACTATAATAACATCAAAATATGCTACTAACAATAGAAATTATGATATTAAACCCAAAATATAAACTATGCACTCCAAACTACACCACACTCCTACAATAAAAATGGAACAAAAACACAAAATGGAAAGCTCTTAGCACATTGATAATCCTTTAATGAAACTTCTCTTGGATACCCTTAGAAATATTGTCTTTTAGCATCAATCCCCCTAGTTTATCATCCTTGGAGATTCATCCTTCATCAATTTACTAGCCTTTGAAGAATAGTCACAACCTATGAGAGAAAACAATGCATAGAATTAAATGAAACTTAGGAGACAAAATCAATAATATACAAGACCCCTTCTAGCACCAACTTGGGCACCCAAAATCCAACGCCCTAGATGGGGAATCTTGCATGCCTCAAAAGTAACTCTTGTCATAAATATATTCCATGCAAATTGTCAAGTGTTGGCCCCTATCTTTCAACATTAAAAGACAAAAATGTTTGTTACTTGCTCTATCCAAAAACCCACACCCAACTTGGACCCATAATAATAATAATTTATAAATATTTATTAATTTTTCCCCAACAATGATTCAATTAATTCATTTTGAAAACACAAATTTTTTAATTCATCCGCAAGTTTGAACTTGCTCCTTAGGAAACTAGATTTGCTATATGCTATTTTTATAAAAGGGGACATGATACAATATTATTACACCTACCCACTCAACTAGTATGCTTGCACATCACATATATTTTATGAATATTAGATTGTATATCACATGAACATCCTATTGTATGTTATTAAAAGCATAATCAATTTTGAATATGATGTATTATACACTCGGATCATTGATTTGCTAGTCGTCGTCACCTACCACCCCCCATATTGGGGCATCTCCCTCATATATACCCATAGTTCCCTCTACTCTCTCTACCTAGGATGGCTCCTTGATTGTTGCTCCTACCTCGTGGGCTCCCCATCATCTAGTGGATATGATGGTGGGGGCATGATCTCTTCCAAAAAATCCATATAGGCATCTATCATTCCTACATCATCTATCTCTCCTACCTCCCTGATCTTTTCCTCATCATCTATCAAACATTTGGTAGAAAATGCTAGACTATCTATCTCTTTAGGTCTAAACAATCAATGTTGGTGTTTCCTATAGATAAGGGATTAGGTGGCACATTTTCTTAGAGTTTGTATTGTTGTAGCACCCTCTCATTATAAAATATCTCAAGGACTACGGGATACATCTCACATTACTAGTAGGCTCTCCCAGTTGTCCTTAGTTATCATATGTCCTTTGATCCCATCAATAGTCCCTATATAGTCTTCATGTGATATATGTAAGTTTTTATCTATCAAAATATGTCCTCCAAAATAATAGGATCCTACTTTCCATCTATTTTCCCAACCTATTAATATCCTAATCACGAGCTTAGGGAATTATCTGTAGTCATTTTTAATCTAATCATAGGATCTAGATATGTTCATACATCCAACAATGTAGTATTATGGCTTACAAGCAATATAATAGCATCTATAAAGCTATGTAAATCATCATATAAATGGGCAGGCATGTACCTTCCCTAGTAAAATGGCTTATCTAATGTTCCTTCATATCGTGCATCATATGAGTCATACTATAACTAATGGAGAATCCCCTTCCATCTCACATTATCAAAATTGCAAGAATTGTTAATAATAAATTTCACCCTACAGATGCAAGTTCTAATGCAATATTTGGTAAGGGTGCACAATCGGACACACTCCATTCTTTCTTAGTGCAATAACACTTTGTCCTATTGTTGGATAGTCTAGTAGTCTACCATCACCTATCTACCACATTCAAGAAATTGAAGAATAAACCATACATCTTGTAATGTGACTATGACTATCATCTTTTCTATTGGCAAGTGAAAAGTGTTTATCTAAATCTTGCCTCTTAAAAGAGTTCATAACCATGTATTAGAAACTACCTCATATATTTGATTGCTAATCTATATACCATTTGATTGTTTACCACTAAGAGATCCAACAAACATATATAGTCTACAAAGGCCACTTTCTAATTTCCAACTTGTTCTACATCCACTTAAAAAGCAAAATAAGTTAGTTTTTTTTATCACGACAAAAAAAATGAGAGGGTTCAATAGTTGCCCATGTACCAATAGCCGCTCACCTATTGCGGTCCTAACCTCCCAATCAATTTTTGTACAATAATCAATACATGAAAATTAAAAGCCTAGTAAAATATTCCACTTGTACCAACAATCACTCACTTGTGTATGTGTAGTTAACCATTGAATATTAGTTAGAAGAGTTGTGTAACCTTTTCGGTAGTCATAGTGCACTGTTACTAAGACATATATGCATAGGTATTGGTCAAAACCTTTTTTAGAGGAATATGTATTAACATAATTGTGCAATTTTTTTGGGTGGTCGTAGCACACGCTTACTGGAACGTCTATGCATAGCTATCGATCAACATCTCCAAACGACCATTTTTAGACCTTTGTGCATGTCATAACTTGACTCATAGTCATCGTAACTACCCAAAAGCTAAAACAATAATTTTAAGTAAAAGAATTCAAAAAAATCATAAAAATCCAATATACCATTTAAAAACTTAAGATGCCAAATTAAAATGAACCACTATTGACCGTCCCTTCCCCCCACAATAAACCACTATAAATTGAACACAGTGCACATCCCACACTAATAATGCATATCAAACAATTAATTAGATATTACTATGAAAGAAACAGGGTAGTTTTCCGTTAACACTAGGACAGAAGGGGAGATGGAAACCACGGTGGTTGCAATGGCAAGTGGTGGGCAGGGGCCCACTTTGGACATATCAATCCCATTCCCTTCGCCCATTAAAATATTCGCCAGTGGTATTGCCTGCCTCTGGTTTTAATGTCTGCCTGGAACGCTGAATGTTGATCCACATCTTTTATCTTTATATTGCTCTCTTGTTCGCCCTATCTCCATTAAGATTACACATTCTCTCCTGACTTCTCGTCTTTGGAAAAATGAGTATTTCAAAGGCATTCGTAGCTGTGAGTGTTGCTTCCATTCACGGATTTAGAGATCGGGGCATTCATTTCAAACATCTAAAGCTTTCATTTGGTGCTGGTGCTGTTGCTTCCTCTGTTTTAGCCCTTCACCACTCCGATGAGAGGGCGAGTAGAATGAAGAAGCAGTTGTTAGACGGTGAAGAATCGTTAAGGCGCGTGATGTATCTCAGCTGTTGGTCTCCTTCATAAATGTTTATTATGTACACACCTCCATAATTGTAAATTATTCTTTTCAACCTGCTGGAAGGAGATGCAGGGGCATACCAATTACCATATTCCAATCCAGCTGCCCCCAATTTTGTACATGTTTCTCTTTCTTTTAATGAACAGGTTATCGGATTACATCTATATCAATTCCAAGTCGTTTTGGTTTTCATCGGCTCATATAATTTGCAGATATGTTTTCATTGATGGTGTGGATCGAACACGCAACATTAAGGAATTTACTTAAAGCTCCCTCCTATCACTGTATAACAATTACCAATCTGGAAGTGTAAGCGTATGCCAATTACCATACCAGATTCTAATCCAGCCAAACCCCAATTTTGGACTGGTCTTTCTTTCTTTTAATGAACAGATTATTAAATTACTTAAAAGGAATTGCTCAATCTTATCAGTGCATGACAATAACCATTCTGAAGGAGATTTTACACTGGTTTTTCTTTCCTTTAATGAACAGATTATTAAATTACATTCATCTCAATTCCAATTGGTTTGGGATTTTATCGCAACAAATAATTTCCAGGCGTGTTTTGCTCTTTTGGCGAGTTGAACCCGCAACTTCCCATTTGCACGCAAATCCGTACAATTTTCCTACCAATGACTGAAATTTGACGTCCATTTATATGTTAAAAAATAATAATACTAGAATAATTTCAGACTTCTGATTACCTAGTCTTCTTTAGTATTTCTAATTGCACTAATTGAAATGAGGACTTTTGAGAGTAGAAATTGAGGAATAAAATAGATCATATAGTATGATTGCTTGTTAATTTTAGTCTGCACAAAATCATTAAATTGGTATCTTGGGAGTTTAAAATAGAGAAATATTTTTATTCTTATTCTTATTTTGTGCAACTCTTGAAAATCAAGGTGAGTAGGTCTGAAATCTAAAACTTAAGGACTTCATATATCAAGTTAGAGTTAGGGTTAGATTTGCAATCATATTATCAATTTCATAGTTTTGTAAGGTCATTCTATAATTGTAGAAGTCACCCTTATTATTATGTAAAATTTTCACCTATTTATGTGTTATTCAAGTGATAACATTTAGTCTATAATACTTAGTAGGGGTGAATCAATATATTATCCTAGTCATAGGCTTAGGGCATTTATCTATAGTTGTGATTTTTAATCAATAATCATAGGATCTAGATATGTTCATACATCCAACAATGTAGTATTGAGGAAAGTACAAGATCAATATATTATCATCTATAAACCTATGTAACTCATCATATAAATGGGTAGACATGCACCTACCCTAGGAAAATGTCTTATCTAATTTTCCTCTATGTCACGCATCATATGAATCATACAATAACTAATGGATAATCCCCTTCCATCTCACACGATCAAAGTTGCAAGAATTACTAATAATGAATTTCACCCTATAAATGTAAGTTCTAATGCAATATTTGGTAAGGGTACAACACTGCACACTCCTTTTTTTGTTAGTGCAATAACACTCTATCGTATTGTTGCATGGTGTAGTTGTCTACCACCACCTATCTACCCCATACAAAAAATAAACCGTACATCTAGTAACGTGACTATGACTATCATCTTTTTTTTCACAAGTGAAAAGTGTTATCTAAATCCCACCTCTTAAAAGAGTTCATAACCAGATATTACAAACTGCCTCATATATCTAAATGCTACTCTATAATAACATTTGATTCTTCAGCGAGATCCAACAAACATATATAGTCTACAATTAATATTTATTAGGCCACTATCTAATTTCCAACTTGTTTTACATCCACATAAAAAAATAGTTTCTTATTATGGCAACAAAAAAATGATAGTAAACCACTATAAATTAAACACATTTTGCCTTCCCATGACTTACAAGTTTACCCATTCACATCACACACTAATAATGCTTATCGTCAATTAATTAGATATTACTATGAAAGAAATAAAGTAGTTCTCTATTAACATCTACGTAGGAAGGGGATAATAGAAACCATTGTTGAATTGATCTAATGATGAAGACTTACTCTTGAAAAAGAGATGAAATTCAAATCCCCTGAGAAATAGAATATAGGAGAGGACCCTGTAGTTGTGCACCCTAACTTCGCACTTCTCAAATCCTACTTGGAAATTTCAAATCACTCCAATTTTTTTACAACAACTTACTTGGTAAGTTCCTTGTTTATAACTTTCATTTCAGGGCCACATCATCAAATATGATGCCACATCAGCATGCTTTTTGTCAAGGTGTCCAAAAAGGCCCAAAACAAACGTATTACCAATATTTGTGCATTCACATCATGGGTAGTTGAGCACTGATGTGGCATCACATGATTGGTTGCTTTTTAGATCAAAAGAATACATTTTGTTTAAGTTAAGGTAGTCATGTCACAACTATTGAACATTATATAAACAACTACTATCACTACTATTGAACATTATATAAACAACTACTATCTCAACTATTGAAACACTTTGTCTACTGGGTCCTCTCCCCTATATATGCTCATAATTGAAGCACATCTAATCTGGCATATTGGCTAGATGCGCTTTACTTTATTTTCCTTTCCACGGTACTTGCAATGGCAAGTGGTAGTCTGGGGCCCACTTTGAACATATCAATCCCATTCCATTCGCCCATTAATGTTCGCTACTGGTATTGCCTGCCTCTGGTTTTAATGTCTGCCTGGAACGCTGAATGTTGATCCACAACTTTATCTTTATATTCCTCCCTTGTTCGCATCATCTCCATTAAGATTACACATTCTCTCTTGATTTTTCAATCGCTGGAAAAATGAGTATTTCAAAGGCATTGGTAGCTGTGAGTGTTGCTTCCATTCACGGATTTAGAGATCGGGGCATTTATTTCAAACATCTAAAGCTTTCATTTCCTGCTGCTGTTGTTGCTTCCTTTGTTTTAGCCCTTCAACACTCCGATGAGAGGGCGAGTAGAATGAAGAAGCAGGTGTCAGACGGTGAAGAATCGTTAAGGCGTGTGATGTATCTCAGCTGTTGGTCTCCTTCATAAATGTTTATTATGTACACACCTCCATAATTGTAAATTATTATTTTCACTATCTGCTGGAAGGAGATGCAGGGGCATACCAATTACCGCATTCTAATCCAGCCGGCCCTAATTTTGTACATGTTTTTCTTTCTTTTAATGAAGAGGTTATCAGATTACATCCATATCAATTCCAATTCGTTTTAGTTTTTATCGGCTCGTATAATTTACAGATATGTTTTCATTGATGGTGCGGATCGAACAAGCAACCTTAAGGAATTTGCTTATTTCTCTCTACTGTCACTGTGTGACAATTACCATTCTGGAAGGAAATGTAAGGGTATGCCAATTGCCATTACCAGATTCCAATCCGGCCAAGCCCCAATTTTGCACTGGTATTTCTTTCTTTTAATGAAGAGATTATTAAATTACTTAAAAGAATTTACTTAAAGCTCTTAATGTCAGTTGGTTTATTCTTGAACGACAGCTAAAACTCGTTTTTTGATGATTCAACAATGATTTACAGGGTGAGACTTGTTTCAAGTTCAAATCTCACACTACATGTAGCCTATGGACTAAATATGAGACCTTGTTAGAAAAATGTGCAAACTCCAATAAATATCTATCTACAATATGTGGTGCTCATCTCAGGATAAAAACTTATAGTAACTGAACAATAAATGTCAATAAAATGTTGTTTCATAGCCACAATCCTCAACAAATACATAGATGAATTGTCATCATTTACAAATTCATAAAGTAAGATAAAAATTAAAAAGGAGCATCTCCTTTCTAAGTATTTCTTTGTTGCAACAAAATGTTTTCTACCTCCATACTCTTGTGGTGCATAGGTTTCACTCAATAGACATTTAAAAAAAAAAAAAAAGATGGTGCCTCCATTCCTTACATTTATTTCTGCATAACTATTCAACATAGATGCCTAATTTTATTTTCTACTTGTCTTTTCATTACAATATCTCCCGCTCTTTCCTTATGTTCAAAGGAAACCATTTACAATTTAATATTAAAGGAAAATATTATATGTGGCATCTCCCTCATCGTAAGTGGCAAATAATACAAGATTAAATAGAACACCTCACTTTCTTTAGTTTGTTAAGACTTAGTTAGTCTATAAACTTAAGTGATGCATCATGCCATCTTAATGGCTCCATTTTAGTTTGCTCATTTATTTTCTTTTTAAATGGAAGTCCATTTACAGTGGGAATTCGAACCTACAAGCACGACTCTGATACCTTTTGTTGGAACATGTATGCTGAAAGATTGACCTGTTAACACCTTATACAAATTCCAAAGATAAACGGACCCACGGGAGGCGTTTAGTCCATCTCATGAATCCGAAGGGAGATGTTGGTGATTAGTCCAACACTCCTTTCATGCCAACAATCAAAGTATATGGACTACTCTACCATTTCATTATAGTATCAACTTGTCTTTCTTAACATAAAAAGTGCCACTTTTGTCAATAAACCAAAATAAATTCAATAGGATAGTGAAGGAATCTAGGGTTCTTTCATATATCTCTATAACTTTAAAAGCTACTTTTATTATGATTCCCATGAAGTTGACCTCAACTTTTCTCTATATTTTGAGGGTGTTTTTGTGCTTTGCACACATGCTCCATACTTTGAATAAACAAAATGGGGACCCCTTTTTCATTTGGGATTGTGAGTATATTTACACTCCCTTTTAGTATTTAAGTTTGTCTAGATAACATGGATTTTGGTTGGCAAGCTTGATTTGCTCCTCATGAGCCTTAAGTTGGTCCATATATTTTAGATGTAGTCATTTGTCATATTGTGTTCTCATGAGTGAGCTCGATATGTTTTGGACTCTTGATGCTTTTATTGTGCTATTTATTTTCATTCTTTAGGAAATAATTCAGGTGGCCTTGACATTGGTACATTTCCAAATCCATAATAACTTCATCTATTTGGTAACCCTTTCTAGCTTTCTTATTTATTTATCCTCATATGTAGGATCATAACGTGTTCCTAGTTTGCAAGTTTCAATGAGAGGTCATTGTCTTGTTATATTTTTTTGAGAACCTAGGTTACATTTTAGAAGTCTTCAAAAGCCTTGAAACTATCTCAAAAGGTCTTAAAATCATCTATTAAGCCTTCAAGAGCCTTTCTCCTTTTTCAAAGCTTTGGTTAGTTACCAAACTAGTCCTACAATTGTCAATACAACCTTCACAACCATTTTAACACCTTTTGAAAATCATTCAAATCATTTTGGATGCCAAAATTTGACATTATAGAGGAAGATAACTATTTAAATTTCTATTTTAATATTAACTTTCAACTTAAAATTTACAACATGATTAACAAAGGAAAAACCCTCATTAGGCTATCCAAACCCTCTTGGATTGGTTTTAGGCAATTCATTGAAATAAAAACTCATAGAAAAAGATAAATTAATGTGAAGTACACTTTCGTAATGGGTCCACACATGCCAATGCATAGTATAGGTGTGAGGATAGCGTGAGCTAATGCCTTTTATCCTCCAAACAACTTAAAAGGCAACTTGGGTGCCTAAATTTGTTTTTTTAATTATTTATGCACGTGTGATGTATGAATTTAAAAGCTTAGTTCACTTTTTATGCATTTTAAAGTTTGATTTTTACTTCGTAAGGTTGACCATGGGGTGGAATGTCTAATTTTTGGAGCTTTTCATCCATGAAAAAGATCTTTTCTAATTTACCTTAAATGTATGATGCTTGATAATCTTAGAAGTCTACTATGGTAGCATGTCGTATAGGTGGTTAATAGATCAATGAAACAAAAAGAAATGCTAGCACATATCAGTTGTGAAGATCAATACACAAATTTGTGTCTCCTCTTTTCATCTACCTATTCTTTGTACTTATTTTTCATTGCCTCCAAATGCTCCCTTACTTGATTGTGTATGGGTTTCATATATCCTACAAATTCTTCTACGTCTACACTCCTTTTATCCTCCCTACTAGTGTCTTTGAGTTTTTCTACTCCTTAGGGTTGTAATATGATCACAACTTCAAATGGTGCCTTTCCTATACATATTCCCATTGAGTTGTATACAATTTTTTCTTGTAGTAGAATTATATCCCGTTTTCCTAGCTTATCTCCCACTAAACATTGCAATGAATTTCCCAAACTTTGGTTTACAACTTTTTTCCATCAGTCTGTGGGTGAAATGTTGAATTAAATTTCAGGTTGGTCTTCATCTTCTTCCGTAATGTTTTCCAAAATTATCCAATGAAATTTGTGTCCATGTCTGAGACTATACTTCACAATAACCCATGCAATCCCACAATCTCCTTAAAAAATAGGTCAACAACATGTACACCATCATGGGTCTTCTTACAAGGAATGAATTGAGCCATTTTAGAAAGTGTGTCTACTACCACAAATATAGAATCATGTTCCCTTGATGTTTTTTGTAAAGATGATATGAAATCCATGCTAATATCCTCCCAAGGTCTCTTTGGTACCATCAAAGGTTGATATAATCCAATATTCTAAATACTTCCCTTGACAACTTGACAAATTTTGCACACTTGAACAAGCTTCCTTACATTCTTATATATTTAAGGCTAAAAATAGTATTCACAAGTACTAAAACCACTTTCATAACTTTCATATCATTGCCAAAGTGTCCTACTAATCCACCACTATGTTTCTCCTTGGTCAAGTTATCCCTCATTGAGCTCCTAGGGATGCACAATTGACTCCCTTTGAATAGCATTTCATCTTAAATGAAATAATCCAGCCACTTACTCTAGTATATTACAATTGGTCCCATACTTACTTTTGAAGATTTCATAAAATCTACGTTATCTTCATACATGTGTTTGAGCTCTTCAAAACCCATTACTTCTATCCACATTTTTATCAACAAGTTCCTCCTTTTACTCGATACATCTGTAACTTTCTTTGATTGCTTCAATGAAAATTGTAACTATGCAAGAACTCTATCCATCTCATGTGCCTCTAATTCAACTTTCCTTTACTCAAATATTTTAAGGCTTGATGGTTAGTGTACAACACAAACTCCTTCAGAAATAGGTATTGTCTCCACTTCTTCAATTCTTGAATTATGGCATAGAACTCCTTATCTTAGATTGAGTATCCCTTCCTCGCATCATTCAAATTTCCACTAAAATAGGCTATTGGTCTCACATCTTGACTAAACACTACTCCTATCACACTTCCACTAGCATCAAAATCAACCTAAAATAGTTTGTCCAAATCAAGTAGAACTAACATTGGATGCTCTATTACTTTTTGCATCAATAGTTCAAAACTATTATGTGCTCCTGATGTCCACTTGAACTCCTTCTAATCTCCCCTCATTATTTCTATCAATGATGTGCAAATGACACTAAAATTTCTGATGAACTTCCTATAGAAGCTTGTTAGTCCATGAAAATATGACATCTCTTTGACGTATAACAATGTAGGCCATTCAACAATTGCTCTCAATTTCTCTAGATCAATCTTCAATCCTTCCACAGAAATGACAAAATCCAAATATAGTATTTTTTTCCTCTTGAGACTACATTTCTTTATTTCTATCAACAACTTCTCTTCTCTTAGCCTTTGAAATACTTGTCTAATGTGTTACAAATATTCTTCTTTGGTCCTACTAAAAATCATAATGCCATCTAAGTAAACAATAACAAACCCAATTTTTTCTTCAATACCTCATTCATTAGTCTCATGAATGTGCTTGTCACATTAGTTAACCCAAAAGGAATTGCCAACCACTCATACAAACCCTCATTTGTCTTGAATGCAATTTTCCATTCATGACCCTCTCTTATCCTAATATGATGTTAGCCACTTTTCAAGTCAATTTTTGTGAGACATTTTGTGCCACTCAAACAATCCATAATGTCATCCATCCTTGGCAATGGGAATTTGTACTTGATAGTGATCTTGTTGATAGCTCTTGAGTTTATGCACATCCTCTATTCTCCAAATTTCTTTGGTGCTAAAACTATTGGTACCACACATGAGCTTAAACTTTCTCTAATGAGTCCTTTCCTTAACAACTCCTACACTTGTCTATTTAACTCCACATTTCCTATTGGTGTCATCCTTCCCAAGGAAAATACCTTATCTAATGCTCCTCCATGTCATGCATCATATGAATCATATTATAACTAATGGTGAATCCCATTCCATCTCATAAGATCAAAATTACAAGTATTAATAATAATAAATTTCATGCTATGGATGCAAGTCCTAATGCAAAATTTGGTAATGGTACACCACCCTACACACTCCTTATTTTGTTAGTACAATAATAATTTATCCTACTACAAGATGGTCTAGTAGTCTACCACCACCTATCTACCCCATAAAAAAATTGATGCATAAACCACACATCCTATAGTGTGACTATCATATTACTTGATGGAAAATGAAAAGTGTTTATCTAAATCCCATCTCTAGAAAGGGTGGTCAACATATGAATATCATAACCAAGTGTTAGAAATTACCTTATACATCCAAATCCTACTTTGTATTCCACTTTAATCTTGGATGTTGAGAGAACCAATAAACATATACTCTAAAATTATCATGCATATGAAATGGTTAGAAGAATGAAAAAAAGGAAGAGATTTTGTCATATCTATATTTATATAGATTTGATATTCACATGATAATTTTTATCATTATTATTTATAGATAATACAAGAGGTTATGATTTAATTATAGGTTGGCTCAATTAATTTTATACATGAGTTTTATGATTGCTTAGTGATTTGCATGATTTATTTTATAATGATTTCATTATGATTTATTGTGTTCATTGATTCATCATGAAATACATGTGTATTACTTATTAATAGTGACATTATTTCCACGCATACATAAGCACAAAAAAATATTAAAGCATATAAGAACATATAAACATTCAATCATTGAGGTCATGAGATAGCATAAAAAAAATCATATAGTATGATCACATGTTCTAGTAGTAAATATAATTAGTAAACACATGTATCAATACTTCTAAGCTAGGGGAGGTTGCCTTGAGGATCCCTCCCCTATCTCACTCTTTGTAGACCTACTACTAGGAGAGTGAGTCCTAGATCTAGATCCCAATCTAGACTAAACCATCACCACCATAATCCCTCAACATCATTAGATATCCTCTCATAGATAAGCAATATATTCTTGTGAGAATGTATACTCCTAAAATATGGCATTACTCATGATATATCCTAAAATTGGGGACATATGTGTTTATGTTAGCTCTATTTGAAATCTCTCTATCAACCTATGTAGTTTATGGTGCTATGCACAATGTTTCCCTCCCTTCTTACAATCTCGAAATCTCTACTTAGCCTTAGTATCCTCCAGCCATAGTACATCCACCTCTATTAGGTCATTATCTATCCTAGCCTACTCCACATAACCCACTTAGTTGTGCCCATTACCGAGGCTATCCATGCCTAACTCAATGGATCAAACAATGGAGCAGTGCAACCTAAATATTGATAATATCTCTTGACTTGATCTATTGTTACTACTACCACATCGCCAATCAGGTACACTAATGTGGTCAATATTGCACCTATCCACTCAACTACTATACCTACACATCACATATATGCTATGATAATTAGATTATATATCACATGAACATTCAATTGTATGTTATTAAAAGCATAATTAATTTTGAATATGAGGTATTGTACACTTGGATCATTGATTTTCTAGTCATCATCACCTACCACCTCCCATAGTGGGGCCTCTCCATCCCATATACCCATAGTTCCCTCCACTCTCTCTACTTAGGGTGGTTTCTTGATTGTTACTCCTGCCTCTTGGGCTCCCCATCATCTAATGGATATAATGGTGGAGACATGATCTCTTTCAAAAATATCTATATAGGCATCTATCACTTCTACATCATCTATTCTTGCTACCTCTGTGACCTTTTCCTCCTTGCCATCTATTAAAACTTTTCTAGAAAATACTAGACTATCTATCTTTCTAAATCTAAACAATCAATGTTGGTGTTTTCTATAAATGAGTCACATCCTCTGAGAATTTCTATTTTGGTAACACCCTTCATAATAAAATCTCTTGAAAACTAGGAGATACATCCACATTACCACCGGGATCTCCTAGTTCTCCTTAGTTATCATATGTCCTTTGATCCCATCGATAACCTCCTATTTGATCTCCATGTGATATATGTAAGTTCTTATCTATCAAAATATATCCTCCAAAACAATAGGATCCTACTTTCCATCCACTGGCCCAACCTGTTAATATCCTAGTCATAGGCTTACAGCATTTATCTATAGTTGTCATTTTTAATGAGTAATAGGATATATTTATGTCCTCCATTACGTAACATCTAGGACAGAAGGGGAGATGGAAACCACGGTGGTTGCAATGGCAAGTGGCGGGCAGGGGCCCACTTGGACATATCAATCCCATTCCGTTCGCCCATAATAATGTTCGCTGCTGGTATTGCCTGCCTGGAACGCTGAATGTTGATCCATACCTTTTATCTTTATATTCCTCCCTTGTTCGCATTATCTCCATCAAGATTACACATTCTCTCCTGATTTTTCAATCGCTGGAAAAATGAGTATTTCAAAGGCATTGGTAGCTGTGAGTGTTGCTTCCATTCACGGATTTAGAGATAGGGGCATTCATTTCAAACATCTAAAGCTTTCATTTGGTGCTGCTGTCGCCGCTTCCTTTGTTTTAGCCCTTCAACACTCCGATGAGAGGGCGAGTAGAATGAAGAAGCAGGTGTCAGACGGTGAAGAATCGTTAAGGCGTGTGATGTATCTCAGCTGTTGGTCTCCTTCATAAATGTTTATTATGTACACACCTCCATAATTGTAAATTATTATTTTCACTACCTGCTGGAAGGAGATGCAGGGGCATACCAATTGCCACATTCCAATCCAGCCGGCCCTAATTTTGTACATGTTTTTCTTTCTTTTAATGAAGAGGTTATCAGATTACATCCATATCAATTCCAATTCGTTTTAGTTTTTATCGGCTCATATAATTTACAGATATGTTTTCATTGATGGTGCGGATCGAACACGCAACCTTAAGGAATTTGCTTATTTCTCTTTCCTGTCACTGTGTGACAATTACCATGTGGAAGGAAATGTAAGGGTATGCCAATTGCCATACCAGATTCCAATCCGGCCAAGCCCCAATTTTGGACCGGTATTTCTTTCTTTTAATGAACAGATTATTTAATTACTTAAGGAATTTGCTTAAAGCTCAATCTTATGAGTGCATGACAATTACCATAGGGTTTGTTCCTTCTATACTATGGTCACAAATCTAATATTTGTGATTGTACAAATAATCTGATGTTTCTGATTGTACATAATTTATTGATTAGTTTTTGGATCCAATCTTTATTGTTTCCATTGTTATAGTTCACTTAGGTTGTAGGTTTTTCCTATTGATACATATTTAGTTCATACCCCCTATCCTTTGGACTATTCTTTATTCGTTGATTATTTGTTATGAACTCTACAAGCCATTGAATTTAGCTTTTATCCACGTATGCCTCACCAAATTTTATGTGTTCACTTATTTCTCATCATTTGATTCTTTTATCCTTGACAATTTAATGTCCTTTAATCATATGAATGGGGATTCATTGTTTAGCCATGTTTATGATATTCTCTCCTTCACAAAATTGGTGATTGTTCATACTTCTCTTTTGGATACCCTCACGTTACTTATCCATGGGTTCCATGATCCTACCTATCCCATGACTAGTGCTAGTGATGAATATTCTAGTATGTTTAACTATAAGCACTTTCCCTTTGCATTCTTTCAGTTATGGTGTTGTTATACCTTGTACGATAGATATCCATGATGATCCATATTTCATGGTACATTACATAATGATATTATTAGTTTAGGTAAAAAATTATTACATGATGAATTTGATGGTTCTCTTGATGTTCCATTATGTGTCAAGTCATCCTTGCTTTCTAATTATTAGTTTTAGATTATGATAGCTTGTTGATAAGTGAATTTAAACTTAATTTTCAAAGGATGGAGGATTCCATTGGTTTGATTCCTCTTTCTAGCTTTTATACCATTTATGACATTGGAACATGATTTTCTATTATATTTTTGGTGCAGGAGCACCTGGGAAACTTGGGTTTTCCTGGAGTCTTGAAGGAAGTTTAAATTTTGTTGTGCTATTTTGAGGTCATGTTGACCATTTTGTTGGCATTTGGTGGAGTAGGAATAAACCTTGATCTATTATGAACAATGGATTGGGAGGTGGAAGTTAGGAATGGGTTTTGAAGCTCTAAGTTGTCTTGGTTATCAACTTAGTCAAGTGTTTGAAAACACATTGGGTTTTATAAATTGCATCTTTAGGTCTTCTAAGGGCTCGACCCAAGCTTCTAAATTGTGTTGAAGGCCTATTTAAGGCATACCTCGACCATGAGATAGGGTTGGAGGCATTTTTGTTAGTGTGACAGTTTGCAAGCTGAAGAAAACAACATTTGGAAAGGCAGTTTTTTGTACTTTGCATTCTTTTAGAGCTTTAATGGAGTAAACTTACTGTGATCTTGTTAGTAGAATGTAGTGTTGATATTGTGCTAGCTTGGAGTGCCATTTATTTGTCTTTGCAAATCGTTTTTCATCTTTTGTTTGTATATAGTTAGTTTTCTGCATTTTCTGGCTTGAAACAGGCAGTTTGAGGAAATGGAGTCCTAGAGCACCTTCCCACCGTACAAATTGTACGGCCTCTTGGGATTTGTGTCTAGGCTCCCTCCTTGTAAATATGGTAGTTTGTAGGGTTTGTGGCAGTGTAGGAGTTGCAAGAAAAGCTTTGCCCTAGGCGAGCCAGTGCAGGTCCGGTTGGGGCAGACTTGGAGAAAAAGACTTATAACTTGCAGGGGACGTGAGATCTTGAAGAAATTCTTTTTGAAAATTTTTGTTGGTGGTCTTGGCTAAGCATGGTCATCAGGAGGAGGTTTTATCAGTGCATATGATAGGATAATTTTTTGACAGTCTTAAAAACAATTTTGAGCAACTTGAAACCCTAGGTTCTTGACCATTTTTGTATTTGGACAGTGTACGGCCTGTACAAGGCTAAAACCCTAGGAATATTTGAGGCATAGGCATGAGTAAGTCGAACACTAAACAAAGAACCTAAGTCCTTTGGTGGGTTTAGGTTAAAATTGCATTTTACCCCTGTTCAGAGGCCTAATTGGGGGCTCAAGGCTTGTAGCCTTTTCAAACCCTAGGAAGGGATTGATGGAAGCGATGGTTAAAGGGAGTCTTGAGGAAGTACAAGAACCCTAGATAGAGTCCCTTGAAACTTTTTTAAGGTGTTACACCCCTGCAAGTTAGCAAGTTGAAGGTGGAGTGAACTTGGTCTTTAAGGTAGAGTAAGGGCCAATGGAGAACATGAGGCAGCACCAAGGTTGGCTTGGTAGAAGGACAGCTTATTGATGGAAGAGGGGTTGGGCAGACAAACCAGGGGCACCTAGTCTTGAGTAGGGGCCTACAGGTTAGATTGGTGAAGCAAGCACCAAGGAGGCCATACAAGGAAAGGCCAGGAGTAGGAATCAATGATTGATTCCTCCAATCCCACTCCCTATCAATTTTCTCTTGCCCTAGTTTGCATAAGGATAGTTTGGGCTCCTCTAGTCCTATTGACATATCTTGTGATCCTTATCTATCATTGTCATCTAATATCCATACAAATGATATTATATATGCTCCTATGAGACCTAAAATGTTATTATTAAGGGGAGATTCAATTGCCCTCCATCCCCATTTATATTTTATATAGTGCCTACTTCATTAGGTTATCATAAAGTAGGTCATACCTATCAAAGGATAGATACGGGTTAAAATACCACATCTAATCAACCACTTTCCCCTTCTAGAGCTCTATAATTACTTAATTCACTTGAGTTTGCATCCAAGCCAGAAAAGGAATACCATATTATTGATTAGTTATGAATTACAAAAGTCGAGATAAAACTTCAGGATTTAATATGTGCATCACCTCTAGATAAGGATATCATATAAAAAGATTTGGAAATTATACAACTAAATTATGATATTGTCCATAGGCAATGACTTTTTTTATTACATCCATTCTCTCCTAACCCAATCATAATATTTCATTTGATTGCTTAGGATAGTGTTGATCATAAGTGCAATATTGTACCTAGTTATTAAGCTTACTTGGGATATTAGAAATATTTAATTATTCTTACACAGGAAGCTAATAATAACATATGTTCACCTTGACTTAAGGTACTCAAGTGCCAGGACTACCTCATCAACCTTGATTAATGGTACATATGGGTCACCTTTGTTTAATCAATGCCACCTCTATCTCAATTAGATTGAGTTAAATCACCTCTTAATTGGGAGTGATTAATATTTAAACTCTTACCTCTTGGCCATGTTATCTCCTTGATTCATGGATCTAAGTGGTCTACATATTTGTAATTTCTATTTGTAATTATGTTATACACTAATGAATATAGTTATTTTTATTCATTTCCTCGTTTTGTGATTATCTCATAGGCATTAAGTCCTACTTGTAGAGTTAATGTTTATGCAAAATTATAATATTGTGTCAAATCCATGTTATAGGGCTAGTCCTTTTTTAGGTTTTGAGAGCATATAGATCTAAGCTTCTAGTATATCTAGTAAATGGTAGAGCTATTTTGAGTCACCACCATCTATAGAACAATTGAATTAGCTAGGATTAGTTGTTGGTTCATGTAGGTCTCATAATTGGAAACTTAATACTAGAGGAAGGGTTTACTTTGATTTTTTATAGGGATCTTTTACAACAAGAAAGTTGCTAAAATTTTGACTATCATTGCATCTAGAAGGGCCAAAAACTTATGAATTGACATAAAATTTGTTGAATTTGAATTAGTTGAAAAAAGGAAAGGAAAAATCGCCCAAAAGATTGTATGGCCTCCCTACACAAGTCTACTGTAATTATTTTTAAATGTTTTTTAATACACTTTGTGATATTTTTTATTAAAAAATAAAAGAAAAGTTAAAAATATAAAAAATAATAAGTATCAAAATATTTTATTATTTTTTAAGATCTTAAGCATTCTTATTTCCTATCTCCATGGACTTGTTCTTAATTTGAGTGACCGTAAACAAAAATGTGTTTGGTTAGACTAAAATGACATGGTCTACAAACTAATATGTTTTATATAGTTTTGAGGGCATTCTATATCACATAGAGGACAATGATTGGCATATCACTACCATGACCATAATTAGGAAATTGTATGGAGATCTTGAATCTCCAAAAAAATATGATGTTCCCTTAGAGAACCTTGCACATGTGGTTGAAACTAAAATAATTGATCTTCTTGATGCCAATATATAGTCATTCATATTCACATCATTGATGTGAGTAGTTTATGGAATGTTTAGTGTAGTCATTCAACATGCATTAATATTCCAACACCTCTAGTAAATTGATCTTCTTGATGCCAATATATGGTCATTCATATTCACATCATTTGATGTGAGTAGTTTATGGAATGTTTAGTGTAGTCATTCAACATGCATTAATATTCCAACACCTCCAATAGCTTCAACAATCACTCATAGTCAAATGACTAATATGAACATCTTGTAGAATGAGTAGTATAGTCAAATGGCATGCACTATGATTCCACTACCACCTCATATTAACACTATAAAGTTTCAAGATGCTTCATCAATAGCATTAAGTAATTCTTCGCAATTAAACATCTTGTGGAATATGCATTATGGTCCCATAACATGTGTTGGATGTTGGGACTCAAGTTTGTAATGCTATAATTTTCTTGAGTTTTAGTAGTTTAAGTTCTTAGCTTTTATTTTTCCCATCACATATAACCAATCTAAGAAATATTTGAATGGGTCTTTACTTGTCATTTTTTTCCTAAGTTTTGTTCCCCTATGTACTCCTCATATGTAAAATATTGTAGGACATCTAAAAATTTCTAATTCTAAGGCATTTTTTGATGAATTTCCTAGGTCTATGCAACCTTTTAGACCATTAGACCCTCTCATGTTGACATACAATACATATGAACAAAGGAACCCTAACCTTCGACCTTAGAAAATTTCCATGCAACGGAGTTTCAAACTTGAGACTCACTTGATACAATTCCACAAGTATAGTTGAACTTTGATCCCCAAAAGTTTGTATTAAATACAAGTCTTTTTTTAGGACTATACTTTTAGAGTTCCCCTTCCCCAAGTACCTTTCACATGCTATATGTTGGCCTCCTACAATGATTTAACAACTAAGCCCTTATGACTGTGATTCAAAGATTGGACATCTAAACTGATTTTCCATTCAATCATCATGAAGGTGCATTTAACTTGTCAACCCAGGGACGTGAACATGAAATGGGTCAGCACAGTATGTGCACTAGGGATCCCAAGTAGCCATATTCATTCTTCAAGTAAGAAAACCATAATGTTGAAGGTAAATTGCTTAGAAGGAAATAAAATAAGTATTGAACATCAACCAAAAACTATGCTAAGCTGAAATGCATGACAAAAATAAAAATTTGAGCAAACAAACAAGAAACTACTCTGTCTACTTTGGCTGCAAGAACAGTCACAAAATGAAATTCTAGTGGCTACAGGAAAAATTAGTGCCAAATTCTTAACTAATTACCGAACAAATAGTAATAACTAAACTAAACTAAGGATGGAATGCTCACCAAGTGGGCCCCCTTGAATGAGTATCCTCTAAAACTAATGTAAACTTAGATGTACAGACTTACAACTTCATCTTATTCATTGGAAAACATGAGTACAATAGAGCAGTGTAAACTGTATTGTTGAAAACTAAGAATGCAAGTACATCACTAGATCGTGCAACCTCTTGAGAAGGAGCATCTGACTCTTATTTATATGAAAATAAGTGACTAACTAAGCAAGGCAATCAACTCCACAAATTGGGAGAATGCCGCTTTAAGGAAAGCAAAGAAAGTGGAGGGGAGGTTACACGTGCATGGAATCTAGTCAGACATGCCTGCCTCAACGCAGATTTAGCATAGCAATAACGCCTATATTCGCTCAACATCAATAAAGATCATTTACAAGGCGGTTACAATTCGGTTTACCTGAGGAATCTCCCACTGTCGACCTCTTTGAATGATTCCCTTCGTTGACCTTTGCATGACCACTTTGTTAACCATTACGGTGAATGACCAGTTGGTGAAATATTCTCAATCTAGTGGCCTCGAATCATATCTACATGGCATTATTAGTATGCATAATAATTGCATATATATAACTATCTTAAAGGACATTCATTAACCCACATGTAGAATTAACATCTAGATAGTCCATATAACATGTCAATGTCATTAAAGATTTGTAGAGATAAAATTAGGCCCAATGTCTATGGTTTCGAGGAAATATCAATATTCAAACATCAAGGTTCATGACAATTTTGACAAATAGATCATAAATTCTACCAAAATTAAACTATAAACTAGACTCATCACTATCCTTGACTCCCAACGCTTGAGTTGGTATTTCTCACTATGTACCCTATCAAAGTTAGAGTTGTGGCCTTCCTTCTACTTGGGTACTTGTTTTGTCTCATGCATGACTCCCAAACCCTATCAATTCCTTCATAAACTCTACTAGAGTAAAAAAAATCCCATCCCCTAAGCCCTTACCTCAATACCTTTTCTTGTCCACCTCTTGACTCTATCAACTGACAATTTCCTTATACTTCCTATCAAAGTTGGAGATGCAGGCTTCCTTTCAAATCAACACTTGTTATGTCCGATCTTTGAACCCCAATATTTGACATCTTGATATGGCACATGAGGTATGTGGTATCCTGAACCTTTCACCACCAATAGTCTAAAACCCACATTTTTATTTATACAATCCTACATACTCACTTGCATGTTCCAAAAGGTCATTTATGACCTAATTTGATATATAAATTGGCAGAAAAGGGTTTTTCCTACCCACAAACAATTTCTCATCTCAAGGGTGTGATTTTTGTGATAAATTTCCAATTATAGAGAAGAGATCCATCCTCCTTTTAATGCGGTGGTTTTATTTATATGTTTTAATTTTCAAGGATGCAAGATATAAGTTTTAGAAAATTTTATGGATCTCAACTTGTTGAACATGTAACATTTATTACATCAATTCCTAAGTCATTTTCTAGCATATTTTTGGTTAGCCAAAATTCATGCTATAAGTATATGTTCATTTGACATTTCACGAGTTGGTTGTTGAACCAATTTTTCTCCCTATAAATTCCTTGAGAGCTATTTCTAAGGCAGCAAACATTGAATGTCTAATTTGTAAATGAAGGGATATATTTTGTAAATTTTAGGGAATGTTTTCTAATGATTTTTTTTTTCTATAATAGTATATCCCTATAGCTATTTGTAGTGATTTAGGGAGCTATTGTAATCATAGTTATTGTATCTCCTCTTTCCACATTTATTGGCAAAAATGTAATGAAGGATTGATGTATGCGTGATATAGAATCTAAAACATTACAAATCTGTTGTAATGGACACTCCTTTATTCCATGTGGGTCATTATAGTTCTGGTTATGGATTATTAGGTATATATCCATTCTCTAGTTCTATTGAGATTTTCCTTAAAATAACACATTCCTCTTTGTTGTTCATGACTCTATTGTCTAATATATGAAATAAGAAATGGTATATATTGGAATTGGATCAATAATATTTCATTAAATCAATCTATGTTATGGTTGGTTGTAGGAGTAAATTGGGTTTAGTTCAAAAGTATACATGTTAATGATTATATGCTATAAACCAAAGATAAATCTTAAGCAAACCCAAACTGTTGAATCATCAATGAATCATGTGTTGTATGTATGCACCTTGCCACTATGCATGTAATTTTAAATGAAGTCACCTTCAGAGGTTATGATGATGTTATTTCTAGGCATATGTGTAAGATTTTACCAACTATAAAAGAGTTCTTGTCTTGCTAGTTTGTCTTTGAGCTAGTGACAATAGGTGGGGTCAAGTGTACAATGAGTGTATTTTTTGATTGTTATTATAATGTTATATTTTATTTGACATAAACAAAATTTAAGGGAACCTCTAGGAATACCCTCCTATGTTTAAGCTAGGCCCAAAGTGTGGAAGAGATCACCCAATCTCATTGTAGGCCTTTGATAATCCTCAATATGTTGATGAACCCCCTTTTTACCTTCTTGATGAAATATCCCTAGTCTTAAAGGTAATAAGTGTTCTAGGATTGTAGAAATTTGGTTTTTAGACCTAACACTAGGATTCTACCTTCACCTTTTACTCCTACAAAGTTTAGAGATACATCACTAATGGATTCCAATGGTTCTTCATAGTAAGAAATCATATGGGATGAGTTGACATACATTGAGATTCCTCATCAATACACTAATTCTTTGGCATATGTTTCACATCCATCTCCACATAGTTTTGAGTAAACATATTCTTTAGTTAAGCCTAAGACTCCTAATCTAATCATGAAAGCACTTAGCACTAACACTGAGACCATTGCATAGCTTCTAGAGACATGTATTTTAATGTTTTCTTACCTCATATTCCTTTTTAGAATGAGAAGATATTCTACTTTCACTTTTGTATTTCTTTCCAAAGGGGATAAATATTTTCAATAAGCATGAATCATATTCAACATTCAAAGTCAATCATCCTTCATTATGTAAGAGACATCACATCTTGGGGGCTACCTAGCCCAACTCTTCACATTTCTCTCTCTTATATGGAGCTTTCTCTTGCTTTCTTGGGGTTATCATTATACATGGGTACCTAATATGGCCTTGATGTTGGAACCAATTTACATTTCTTCCTAAGTTACACTTGAGGTAGGATGTTGGTATAAAATTTCACTTCATCTAGGATCTAGTGTTCATCCTAAATGTAATATTGCACCTAGTTATTAAATTTACTTAGGATGTTAGGAATATTTAATTTTTCTTACCTAGGTAGCTACTAATAATGTGTTCACCTTGAATTGAGGTACTTAATTCCACCAGTGCCTTATTAATATTTTATTTATAACAACTAGGTGTCACCTCAGTTTAATCAATTAGACAATCTGTGGGATAAATCCTCTACACTTTGAGCCCTACCAAGCTCAAGATGGTATTCCTAGATACCTTCTTAAAATGAATGAAAGTTGATAAGAATATGTTTCAACCAATCCCTATGCATTAAAACATTCCTAAAATAGGTTATCACACCATGTCCTCACATTAGTTTACTAGAGTTGTAAGCCACAAATAATAAGGTAGGCTTATGGCATGTTATGGTGTAGTATTAGATGCACAACAAAAAAATATTCCATAATTATGTTTAGTCACAATCATTTACTTTATCCATAATCTAAATTTGAATAGCATGCATAATCCTCTTAAGAATTATTGACTAAATTTAAAGCTTACAAAATATTTCACACAAAGTTGTAATGATAGATGTATGCATATTAGTGAAGCATAAATAATAAATAATTTATCCAAAATAGAAGAATGATTTACATTTAATTTCAAAGAGATGGATAAGCTACAATTACTAAAGATCAATGCCTAATCTTGCAACAACCAAGTCACAAAAGAGAAAGATACTAGCACCATAGAAATATCTCATAGTTTTAGATAGACCTAATGTACTTGGTTTTTTCTTGTAAAGCTTGGATCCTTCATCACCCTTATACTTCCAATGATGTAAATCATTCTTATTTATCCATTTTTAGTTCAAATACACCACATATTTGACTAGAAAGTGATCCTACAACTTGGAAAATACTTATAAAATATTTTACAACAATCCTTTAGCACAAACTATCTAGGTTCTAATACAAATGTGAAAAATGTGCACTTAGAAAATTTCAAGATCCCTTGAAATATTTGATAGAAAATGAAGGAAAAACATACTAGGAGAGTTAAAAAAAAGGCTTACCCTAAATTTCAGACATCATCTCTTACTCAAAAAATAGTTTTGTTATAGCTCAACCAAAGTTTATAATTAATTTATGTCACAAAACAGATAAAAAACTACTTGTCTAGATTGATCCTAAATTGACCCATACACTCAATATTTCTTCCAACCTAAAAGTTACCCCATAGTGAAAAATAAAATCTCCAACATAATATTTACCATATAACTATTTAAACATTTTGTGAAACCATTCTTGAGCATTATTTCTATTAAATTCTATTCTCTTAGCCTTTGAAATACTTATCTAATGTGTTGTAAATCTTCTTTGGTCCTACTAAAAAACATGCCACCTAAGTAAACAATAAAAAACCCCAAAAAAAAATCAATACCTCATTCATCAGTCTCATGAATGTGCATGACACATTAGTTAACCCAAAAGGAATGAATAACCACTCATACAAAACCTCATTTATCTTGAATACAATTTTTCCATTCATCACCCTCTCTAGTCCTAATATGATGATAGCCACTCTTCAATTCAATCTTTGTGAAATATTTTGTGCCACTCAAATAATCCATAATGTAATCCATCCTTGGCAATGGGAATTGGTGCTTGATAGTGATCTTGTTGATAACTCTTAATTTTGTGCATATCCTCCATTCCCCATCATTCTTTGGAGCTAAAATTGTTTGTACCTCACATGGGCTTAAACTTTCTCTAATCAAATTCCTTTCCTTAGCAGCTCCCACACATGTCTATTTAACTCCACATTTTCTGTTGGTCTCATCCTTCCCAAGGAAAATACCTTATTTAATGCTCCTCCATGTCATGCATCATATGGATCATGCTATAGCTAATGGAGAATCCCATTCCATCTCATCTCATAATATCAAAATTATAAGAATCAATAATAAATTTCATCATATGGATGCAAGTCCCAATGCAATCTTTGGTAATGATACACCACCCTACACACTCCTTATTTTTTTAGTACAATAATACTCTAGATCCTATTACTATACGATCTAGTAGTCTACCATCACCTATCTACCCCATACAACAAATTGAAGAATAAACCACACATCCTATAGTGTGACTATCACATTACTTGTTGGAAAATGAAAACTATTTATCTAAATCACACATCTAAAAAGGGTGGTCAATAAATGAATGCCATAACCAAGTATTATAAACTACCTTATACATAAAAATCCTACTTTGTATTCCATTTTATTCTTGGCCATTGAGAAATCCAACAAACATATACTCGAAAATTATCATGGATGAAATGGTTAGAAGAATGAAAAAAGGGAAAATAATTTGGCATATCTATATTTATATAGATTTGATCTTCACATGATACATATATTTATCATCATTACTTATAGACATTACAAGAGGTTACAATTTAATTATAGGTGGTTCAATTAGTTTGTATACATGATTTTATGATTACTTAGTGATTTACATGATCTATTTTATAGTGATTTCATTATGATTTATTGTGTTCATTGATTCATCATGAAATACATGTGTATTACTTCTTAATAGTGTCACAATATTTCCACACATACATAAGCACACAACAAATATAAAAGAATACAAGAACATACAAACATCTAATCATTGAAGTCATGAGATAGCATAAAAAATCATATATTATAATCAAATGTTCCAATAGTAAATACAATTAGCAAACACAAGTATTAATACTTTTAAGCTAGGTGAGGTTTCCTTGAGGACTGCTCGCCTATCTCACTCTTCATAGACCTACTACTAGGAGAGTGAGTCCTAGATCTAGATCCCAATCTAGACTAGATCATCACCACCGTAATCCCTCAACAACATCATATATCATCTTAGAGATAGACAATACATGCTTGTGAGGATTTGTACTCCTAAAATATGACATTACTCATGGTATCTCCTATAATTGGGTTCTTAACAACTTTAGTATGTACCTATGTTAGCTCTATTTAAAATATCTCTATCAACCTATATAGTCTCTACTGCTATGCACAATGTATCCTCTCCTTCTTATTGTCTCACCATCTCTAGTTAGCCTTAGTCTTCTCTAACCATATTACATCCACCTCTATTAGATATTATCTCTCTTACCGTACTACACATGACACACTTAGTTGTGGCCATTACCAAGGATAGACATGCCTGACTTAATGGAACAAATAACGGAGCAATGCAACCAAAATATTGATAATCTCTCTTTATTTGATATGTTGTTACTACTAGCACATAACCAATCAGGTAAAGTATTGTGGTCAAGATTACATCGACCCACTCAACTACTATACCTACACATCACATATATGTTATGAATATTATTTTATATATCACATGAACATCCTATTGTATGTTGTTAGAAGCATAATCAATTTTGAATATGTTGTATTGTACACCTGGATCATTTATTTTCTAGTGATCATTACCTACCATCTACCATAGTAGGGCATCTTTGTCCCATATGCCCATAGTTCTAGTGGTTTCTTGATTGTTGCTCCTATCTCTTAGGCTCCCCATCATCTGGTGGATATAATGGTGGGGACATGATCTCTTCCAAAATATATATATATAGGCATATATCACTCTTACATCATCTATCTTTGCTACCTCTCTGTCTTTTACTCCTTTTCATCTATCAAATCTTGTGTAGAAAATGCAAGATTATCTATCTCTCTAGGTTTAAATAATTAATGTTGGTGTTTTCTATAAATGAGTCACATCTTATGAGATTTTGTATTTTTGTAACACCCTTCATGATAAAATCTCTTAAGGAGTATGGGATACATCCCACATTGCTAATAGGATCTCCTAGTTCTTAGTTATCAAATGTTCTTTGATCCCATCAATAACCCCCTATATGGTCTCAATGTGATATCTGTAAGTTTTATCTATCAAAATATATGATCCAAAACAATAGGATCCTACTTTCCATCCATTGGCCCAACCTGTTAATATCCTAGTCATAGGCTTAAGGCATTTATCTATAGTTGCCATTTTTATGGCGAGAGGCGTTCCACTACAATGCCATTTCACTATGAATTTCCGTGTACAGAAAAAACGTCCATCGGAAAACACTTTTTACCGGCTGACAACCAACTTTCACGTTCAACCGTCTCACCATTGATAACCACTCCAGTTGTTGTTCCACTGCCTCACCGTTATAACCACTCCAGCTGCTATCTGCAAATCATTATTTTTTTGAACTATTTTGCATCTCTCACATAATTTCGTCTATGATTAACAATTTCTTCTCAATGCTTTTTCCTCTAGAATTTGCAAGTAATTTCAAGAACTACCGGGCATACACAGATTTTACTAGCATATGAGCTTTATGATGGAACTACTGAATGATTCAAGTGAAGAGATTGAATCCTATAACAAATCCTATTTTTGTTGGTGACAAGATTCCAGATGGATGCATTTCTTATTTTTGTTGAAAACGTTAATTAGGGGTTTTTCTTCAAATTTTGTCTCATACGACACTTGTTGGCATAATTTGGGTTTTATAAAAGTCTTCAAGATTTTTTAGGGTTTTATGGTGCAGTTTCTAATGATTTTATTGTGTAGAAGTGATCACTAGGATATGAGAATTTATAAATAAGGATATTGATTATATTATATATAAATACAATTACCAGGAGATGGTGTGGGTATGGCTGTTGGGACCAATCTCCATTCCTCAACTTGTTTTTCATGATGACCATGGTTTTAGGGTTTTAGCGATAACAGAGGTCTAAACTTTATTATACTTGTAGGTTTCAAGTGTTTGAAAATGTGGTGTGAATGATTTGTGTGTACTTTTTTGATATGGACTAAAAAGTGTTACTTAGTACTTTTCTCGTGTTTTGGAAATTTAATACATAAGAGTTCAAAAGTCTGTTTGATAATCACCAAGATTCCTCTATCTAGCTATCTAGTGTCAATCTAAATATATTTAATCTTAAGTATGTGAGTAATCTTCCCTCTGAACCTAATCCACTTTTTCACTTGTTTGAGACACTTACTCTTCCTGCAAGTTAGTGTGGTAGTAATTAAGTCATGAAAAGCCCATATAACATGATAAAACTCACAATTAGATTTAAGCATTTGTCCAGTAACAAGTATCCAAGTCAAAAACAATAGAAAGGGATCAGAGGAACCTCAAGTCCTATGCTAGGAAGTCTTCATATCCATTAGCCTCCCTCTACTCTATAGTAATGAACAAAAAATACTCTTTTGTCTACATGCAAAACAAGCTTACACTATCCCATTATTAGGTTTGCTGCTAGGAGTTGTACTCTTGGAAAGCCCCAAAATAATTGCCTGTGAATTATTTTCCACAATCAACTACTTGAGATGCATTTTAGCTACCATTGTCAAACCTTCTAAAAGTTTTTCCAACTAACCTTCATTATGAGCTCTCTAGTCCAAAAAAACCCCTATTATGAAGAAACAATTCTCAAGGGGAAATCAACACCAACCAATCCTTGTTTCGTTCAATGACTCATAAACGTTAAGCTTGAAGAACCCTACTCGAGGTCTCATTCAAACCTTTTGAGATCTATTTGATTTTCTACCAACATATGTACTAAAAGGGGAAGGGACCAACATCTTCTAATTTCTCAGTTCCCACCATTGTAATGGCAAGAAGTGGGAACTACTTGCTTGCAGGGCTACAAACCCATAAGGGGTAATGATGGCTTCAATGTTAGCCCAACAATTTTCCCAATCGTTTTTTCTTCCATGAGACTTGATTGTAATTTCTAAATTCTTTCAACACCCTAGATGGCACTCCCAAAGGCTATCCTCCACAAATAATTAAATCTCTTGTTCCCACATGGCCAATTGCACAAGTGTTGCTTGAAGCTAGCAGAGATGGCCCATTGCATTCCAATCTACTCATCACAGTTTGTTAAACTTTTGAAAGATTCACAATACAACAAAAGACTATCCACAAATTCTTCATCCTTTAGGCAAAGACAATATCTAGGAGGACAAGCAAAGCAATGCTTTTTGAAATGGTCAATGGTAGAAATTTCATTCAAACCAAAATCTTCCCAGGCCACTTTTCTAAAGGTGGGAAATCTTGCTTTTACATCCTTGAGTTAACTGAGTTGAATCTTTAGTCACCTAAAGTGTTTGTGTTCCACTTTAGCTCATCCATCCTTGTCATGGAAGGAATTCAAATGCTTGAGAGAATGGAAGCAAAATGATTTTTCTAATCTTTTGAGATAGGGAGATCCTTTTGGCCCATATAACCTTTGCCCTAAACCATTATAAAATTTCTCTCATCCAAAGTTGCTAAATTTACTCACAAAGCTGGCTGATCAAGGACTATCATGGTGCCAAGGGAGTCGTCAAGATTGAATTTAGATAGTTAAAGAGTTCTCAGTAAGAAATTGGGAGTGAGGATTGAATTAAACATGTATCCCATTTTGTAGATTAATTAATCATATTCAAGTAATTGTGCATGATTAAATAATTTTCAATGTTGTGTTATAGGGTGTGGAAAGGAATTTAGGAGTGAAGTTATGTGGAACTATCTTAAGAATATCTTAAGCAATCACCCTTAAATTTTTGCATATCAGTGGAGCAACATGTGCACACACAATATGGGCTCAAATCCCATAGTGCAATCTACATTGAATAAATTAAATATAGCCTCAATCACTAATGAAACACTTTAATCTGCATATTTATAGCATATAAGATTAATAAATTTTGAAATCTGCAGAGTGGATCCTCAATTACCTGGGGAGCTCTCAATATATAAGAGGAGTTGGTAACATTTCATACAATTGACAAAGATATTGTCATTTGAGATTGACAACTTCTTATGGAAATTTCATACAATTCACAAAGATAGAGTTCTTGTCATTGACAACATAACATTGCTCCTTAGACTATATATTTGAGATGCAAAAACTTAACACGAGCTAGATGAAAATGTTAGGATCAAACTTTATAGCAGAACAAAGAAAAATTAAATACATGATCATAAGTGAAAATTCATGTCTTGTCATCCAACACATTTTGAGTTTCCCTACCTTGCTATCTCTCAAGCTTTGTTGATATACAATGATGAAATCATCACACAAAATAACAAATCTATAACTTCATCAGTGACATCCAAAAAAATATATGCTACTGTGATCCATTTGTAAACTATGGAATGACTTTTATTTGCAATTCAATAGCAATCTCATTATTCTAATAATAGACATCTAATCAACATTCAAAATGAGTTTTTCTTCAAATAAAAATCAAATGTAATTGTATAATATATTACTTACAATTCTCAAGCTAAATAAATTATGAAAGATAAGTTTTAACAACAGTCATTAGCAACAAATATTCCCAAGGAAAAACTATCAACACATAGGACACTCAAAATGGACTATGTATTAAAAGACAGATTTTTAAAAAATTCACTGATACTTGCCAATCCATGATTGCAAAAGGTAGGCATAATATTTTTTTTTAAAAGATGGAAATGTTACAATATGTCTCTATAAGTTTGGACAAATGAAATGGATATGATCACTCAAAGAGTTAAAACAAGCAAAATATTATACTAAAAAAGTAAAAATCCTTCTAAACAAAATGTGCTAAATCAGGCATGCATTTACAAAAGATTCTTAACTAATGTGTGTTACAACTTACAACCCAAAAATGACAATTAGTTATTGCATTGGCACTCCTACCTCAATTGTATTAATGAAAGGAACACTAGGTCAACAGAAGCAACACAACTGTGAAGAATGTAATAAACAGATCAAGAAAGAGCTTCAAGGGTTGAATAATCCATCACATATAAAAGCATGACAAGCAACCATGCCCAAATCATCAGTGATTACCATTTTCTTGTGACAAACAACACAACATAGACTTTGTAATAGTGCAGGTAGGTTCTATCAAAATCTAAGACTTTGTAATAGCACAGGTTTGGAAACAAATAGATTGTCATTATACTTTTTGTGCAAAATAAATGGGGTGGGGTTTTGTTTTCAATTAGAAAGCATCCCAGATGAGGAATGTCCTACATAATCATTCTCTGGTTTAGTACACTTGCCATAATACGACTGTAATCATGCAATTTATTTCTAGTATATGATTTTTCTTCCTCATGTTATACATTTATGGATGGTTATACATAGATATTGCATTCATTGCAAGTACAAATGAAACCTTAAAGACCCAAATCATGGTTACAGTTGAGGAATTTATAAATTTAAGATGGTGTCATATGCAAAATTCAAGCTAGCTATGACAAAGTCTATAACTGGTTTGTCCAAAAAGATATAATGCCTTTGCTATGAAATTTTGATCCCTTATCTGTCTCCCTGCTTTCCATCCATGCCATTCTCTAAGGAGGCTCTATGTGCCATTGATATAGGAGAATTCCCATATATGATTAAGTCAAGTAGAGAATATATGTCATTAGTTGCAAGGAACTTAAATCCCTTACATACCTTTAGGTATACAGTATACTCATACCCAATTCTAGCATAAAGCCAAATTAAGGAAGCAAGGATAACAATTTGAACCTATAATCACAGGCATTTTTTGCCTCAACACTTTTAGAATTGTCACATTTTCACTCTAGATGATCCTTTTGACAATCTCCACTCTAATTATTTGATAACAATCAATCACAAATTGAGTAATCATTTTGCACCATTTTAACCGACATAAGTTTGGAAAACATGTTGATATTTAAGCATAGTTTGAAAACTCACAACTCCGCGAAACTCTAGAGACCCATTTTTGACTCAAACTCAATGATGCTGGAAAAACTTGCAAATTGAAAAAAACTTAAATTCATAACTAAACATTAAAAAAATTTCCTAATACTTCTCACCTATACTTCAATTCCTTAAAAAATACTTCTCGCCTATGATGAGTTCATGTATAGCATCTTTTCAAACACGTGATGCACCCAGATTTATATCAAACACATGACAATCCCACAACGTTAATGTAGAAGGATGGCTAGGAAATGTTTTGATTGTATATGAATGAAGATAGGAAAACAGATTGTAAACAAAGAAGCAAAAGAAAATAGGCTAATATTTATGTTTTTGAATATAATCAACATTTGCAAAAAAAAGAAGAAGCATTTTTTATAATTTATTTAAATTTTATCAATTTCTACTTCTATTTCATAATTATTTTCCATTAATTTAATGATTTATCTCTCTCTCTCTCTCTCTCTCTCTCTCTCTCTCTCTCTCTCTCCCTCCTATATATATATTTAAGCCATTTAGCAAATGATAATGTTTGTGCAACAAAAATCTCAATGGAGAAATTAAAGCTTAAAATTAACTATGCATTCTCTTATACGGATCCAAAGAGGACTAAAATAAAACCGTCAAATGAGGAAGATAATTAGACTCCATTACAAATAGGGTCATGTTATGCCTTCTCCTTGCAATATATTGAAATATTTCACCTCAGCACAAGGCATTGAGCCCTATTGCCTACAATATGCTACCACTACCATGGCTGTAGGATGTGTTAATTTACTCTCCAAGATTGATATCTTGTATATATGTATGCATTTCCTCTACAATATTCTACCACTACCATGCCCATAGGATGTGCTAATTTACTCTCCAGGATTGATATCTTGTATATACGTATGCACTTCTGTTATTACCTTATCTATGGATAGATATGAATAGATCCAAATAGAAAGTTTTGGAAAACCCATGTTTGAAATTCTTACATACCAATGCAACAAATTCTCTCTATTTCTGGCCTATGAATCCAAATAGTTGATGTCCATCATTTGAAATTGTAGACTAAAATCTTGAAAATGTGGAGTAATTTTTTATACCAATTACGGGTTTACATTTCATTTTGATCCATGCTTACAAATCTCAAGAATGTAGGATGAGTAGTTGTGTATTATGAAGTACATTTTATCATACAATCCACATCCAGTAATTCTTAAGATGATGGAACATAGTGTATGGTACCAATTTAACTGTATTCCATGTTTAAAAACTTGAGAGTGGGCTATATTTGGCCATGTTCCATGTCAAGAAATCAATGCTCTCTTTCCAGTTCCGCCCATTCTATGAAACAACGGTATCCGAAAAAAATTATAAGCTTAATTATTCTTAATAAAAAGACCACATAAAATAAATAAAAATGACTAGTGCATAAGAATGTCAGCTTGTTGACATTATTTTAATTGATAATGAAGAGACTTGATGTACAACTAGAATAATTTGCAACTCTTCAATTAGAGTTGCCATCCACAAATCCTCACACAATTCCTTCAAGCTAGTAGATGAAGAGGCATTAAATTTTGAGTGGAAGATTTTTTATTGGATTTTAAGCATGAATTTCTGCACAGAATGATGCAGGTTATCTTCATTGTAAAGTAGGTGCTTCAAAGCAGATACTGAGAATATACAAGACCTATGTACAGATTGTTATATGACAATCATAATTAGAGAGGCAAGGAAACAATAGTTTGAAGTTCGGTTTGGTAGCATGGATCATGAAATCCTGATTTTTTGGATATTAATGTTGCCTGTTGTATGTACATTGTAAAGGCAATAAATGAGAAGAACGAAAGACACCAAAGCAATTGCTCAAATTACAAGAGCTATTGCTGAGTTAAATAATTAGAATGAACTCTTGGTAGAGACCATTAATGGAGATTGCCACTATAAATTGATTATAATAGTTAATATGATTTGAATCATCTCAACTTGGCAAACCACCTTCAAATCCCATCCATTCTTCCCATTGGTCGAAGCCCATGTAATTCTCATCAACATAATACTCCTCCTCATCAGTTGCCTTTGCCAAAGTAGACTTCATAGTCTGCGCATACAAATTAAATAATCAGTATTTACTTACGAAAAAAAAGAATAGAAGAAATTAAACATCAACTCCTTGGCATCCATTTTGGTATGAGAAAGGAAGAATGTTGACTGGATAGCATTACTACTTAGAAGGAAGGACTAAATTATAAAAGATAACCATTAATGAAAGCAAACCGGTGATCCTAAAATGCAAGCATACACAAGGCACATGAAGTCTTTGACAAGATGCCTCAAAGAGATGTGGTCTCGTGGACTGCAATGATTGCAGGATATGCACAAAATGGATTTGTTGAAAAGGCTTTAGAAATTTCCAAGCAAATGCAATTGTCAGTTTTAAAGCCAAATTCCACAATCTTTGCTAGCATCCTCCCTACCCATGTGAAAATGGGAGCTTTGGAACAATATGTACATCCATCGAAGCATAAAGGATAGAGAAAATTTATCAGATATTATAGTTGCGACTACCCTTGTAGACATGCATGCAAAAAGTGGAAGTATTAACAAGGCATGTGAATTGTTTGACATAATACCTGCAAAAATCTTATCTCATGGACTGCAATAATTGCAGGATATGTACACAATGGGTTTGTGGAAAATCCTTCATAAACTTTCAAATTAGTGCAATTGGTAGGTGTAAAGCCAAATTCCACAACCTTCTCTAGTATCCTTCCTGCCCATGCCAATGGGAGCTTTGGAACAGGGTATGGACATTCATCAAAGCAGCCATTAATGAAAGCAAACTGGTGAACCTATATGTTGATGAAGCAATGGATAGAAGTGGAGGTGGTGATGTAGGCGATACAAGTGGAGGTAGATTTTCTAGAGATCATTGTATGGCGGTAGATTTTATGCAGGTCATTATATGGCGGGAGATGATCAATTGGACTATTCACTTATACACTCTGTTATAGAAGAAAATAACATATGTTTTCTTATATCTCCATGCAATAATTGGGGTATTAAAATACATTAAGAGAAAAACACTTACAACAAGGCATAATAACTTCTCTATAAATTCTTCACAAATAAGACAAAAGAAAGGAATGAAGAACTTATTGTGCTCCGTAAAGCAGTATTTCAAAAAGAGGGTAAAATGATATTATAGTTTAATAACGTGTTTTTCAAAATAACAAACCCCTGTAAAGAACATTTTTTGTATTGAAATTCCTATCCTATGGCTGAATAAACATGAACAAAACCCCCAGTCGTTTCAGGATTTAATTCCCACGAATTTGCATACACCCATGTTGGTAAGCTGTAGAGGGAATGAAATAAAATGTAAGGGATCTCTTCGATAGAGAAGAGGATATTCTGTTCCTTGCTTTGGCTCTACGTATAAGACACAAGTTTGAAATAAAGGAAGAAACAAAAGAATATAGCAAACGTTATGTAGCCCCGGTTTCAAGCCTTGTGATTGGTTGTGGGTTGTCTCATATGGTCGACTCCATCTCCATGCAGCATTAAAATGCCTATAAATATTTAATGATTTATCTCTCTCATATATATATATAAAATTATTATTTCAAATAAAATTATATTTATAATCAATTCATACCAAAAAGAACAAAAAATTAATGCAATATATTACTATCTCAATTTCTAAGTAAATAATTTTAATAATAAAATATAAACAATAATGTATATATAAAGTTAAAAAAATATATTAATAATATAAATACTCTCAAAAATTAAAATGGTTCACTTAGATATGTAAACGTTATTTAGATATATTATTGAATAAGATAACTAAGGTAGTTAACGAGTAGTCATAGGATGTAGATATGTTCTCCGTCAACATCTAGGACAGAAGGGGAGATGGAAACCACGGTGGTTGCAATGGCAAGTGGTGGGCAGGGGCCCACTTTGGACATATCAATCCCATTCCCTTCGCCCATTAAAATATTCGCCAGTGGTATTGCCTGCCTCTGGTTTTAATGTCTGCCTGGAACGCTGAATGTTGATCCACATCTTTTATCTTTATATTGCTCTCTTGTTCGCCCTATCTCCATTAAGATTACACATTCTCTCCTGACTTCTCGTCTTTGGAAAAATGAGTATTTCAAAGGCATTCGTAGCTGTGAGTGTTGCTTCCATTCACGGATTTAGAGATCGGGGCATTCATTTCAAACATCTAAAGCTTTCATTTGGTGCTGGTGCTGTTGCTTCCTCTGTTTTAGCCCTTCACCACTCCGATGAGAGGGCGAGTAGAATGAAGAAGCAGTTGTTAGACGGTGAAGAATCGTTAAGGCGCGTGATGTATCTCAGCTGTTGGTCTCCTTCATAAATGTTTATTATGTACACACCTCCATAATTGTAAATTATTCTTTTCAACCTGCTGGAAGGAGATGCAGGGGCATACCAATTACCATATTCCAATCCAGCTGCCCCCAATTTTGTACATGTTTCTCTTTCTTTTAATGAACAGGTTATCGGATTACATCTATATCAATTCCAAGTCGTTTTGGTTTTCATCGGCTCATATAATTTGCAGATATGTTTTCATTGATGGTGTGGATCGAACACGCAACATTAAGGAATTTACTTAAAGCTCCCTCCTATCACTGTATAACAATTACCAATCTGGAAGTGTAAGCGTATGCCAATTACCATACCAGATTCTAATCCAGCCAAACCCCAATTTTGGACTGGTCTTTCTTTCTTTTAATGAACAGATTATTAAATTACTTAAAAGGAATTGCTCAATCTTATCAGTGCATGACAATAACCATTCTGAAGGAGATTTTACACTGGTTTTTCTTTCCTTTAATGAACAGATTATTAAATTACATTCATCTCAATTCCAATTGGTTTGGGATTTTATCGCAACAAATAATTTCCAGGCGTGTTTTGCTCTTTTGGCGAGTTGAACCCGCAACTTCCCATTTGCACGCAAATCCGTACAATTTTCCTACCAATGACTGAAATTTGACGTCCATTTATATGTTAAAAAATAATAATACTAGAATAATTTCAGACTTCTGATTACCTAGTCTTCTTTAGTATTTCTAATTGCACTAATTGAAATGAGGACTTTTGAGAGTAGAAATTGAGGAATAAAATAGATCATATAGTATGATTGCTTGTTAATTTTAGTCTGCACAAAATCATTAAATTGGTATCTTGGGAGTTTAAAATAGAGAAATATTTTTATTCTTATTCTTATTTTGTGCAACTCTTGAAAATCAAGGTGAGTAGGTCTGAAATCTAAAACTTAAGGACTTCATATATCAAGTTAGAGTTAGGGTTAGATTTGCAATCATATTATCAATTTCATAGTTTTGTAAGGTCATTCTATAATTGTAGAAGTCACCCTTATTATTATGTAAAATTTTCACCTATTTATGTGTTATTCAAGTGATAACATTTAGTCTATAATACTTAGTAGGGGTGAATCAATATATTATCCTAGTCATAGGCTTAGGGCATTTATCTATAGTTGTGATTTTTAATCAATAATCATAGGATCTAGATATGTTCATACATCCAACAATGTAGTATTGAGGAAAGTACAAGATCAATATATTATCATCTATAAACCTATGTAACTCATCATATAAATGGGTAGACATGCACCTACCCTAGGAAAATGTCTTATCTAATTTTCCTCTATGTCACGCATCATATGAATCATACAATAACTAATGGATAATCCCCTTCCATCTCACACGATCAAAGTTGCAAGAATTACTAATAATGAATTTCACCCTATAAATGTAAGTTCTAATGCAATATTTGGTAAGGGTACAACACTGCACACTCCTTTTTTTGTTAGTGCAATAACACTCTATCGTATTGTTGCATGGTGTAGTTGTCTACCACCACCTATCTACCCCATACAAAAAATAAACCGTACATCTAGTAACGTGACTATGACTATCATCTTTTTTTTCACAAGTGAAAAGTGTTATCTAAATCCCACCTCTTAAAAGAGTTCATAACCAGATATTACAAACTGCCTCATATATCTAAATGCTACTCTATAATAACATTTGATTCTTCAGCGAGATCCAACAAACATATATAGTCTACAATTAATATTTATTAGGCCACTATCTAATTTCCAACTTGTTTTACATCCACATAAAAAAATAGTTTCTTATTATGGCAACAAAAAAATGATAGTAAACCACTATAAATTAAACACATTTTGCCTTCCCATGACTTACAAGTTTACCCATTCACATCACACACTAATAATGCTTATCGTCAATTAATTAGATATTACTATGAAAGAAATAAAGTAGTTCTCTATTAACATCTACGTAGGAAGGGGATAATAGAAACCATTGTTGAATTGATCTAATGATGAAGACTTACTCTTGAAAAAGAGATGAAATTCAAATCCCCTGAGAAATAGAATATAGGAGAGGACCCTGTAGTTGTGCACCCTAACTTCGCACTTCTCAAATCCTACTTGGAAATTTCAAATCACTCCAATTTTTTTACAACAACTTACTTGGTAAGTTCCTTGTTTATAACTTTCATTTCAGGGCCACATCATCAAATATGATGCCACATCAGCATGCTTTTTGTCAAGGTGTCCAAAAAGGCCCAAAACAAACGTATTACCAATATTTGTGCATTCACATCATGGGTAGTTGAGCACTGATGTGGCATCACATGATTGGTTGCTTTTTAGATCAAAAGAATACATTTTGTTTAAGTTAAGGTAGTCATGTCACAACTATTGAACATTATATAAACAACTACTATCACTACTATTGAACATTATATAAACAACTACTATCTCAACTATTGAAACACTTTGTCTACTGGGTCCTCTCCCCTATATATGCTCATAATTGAAGCACATCTAATCTGGCATATTGGCTAGATGCGCTTTACTTTATTTTCCTTTCCACGGTACTTGCAATGGCAAGTGGTAGTCTGGGGCCCACTTTGAACATATCAATCCCATTCCATTCGCCCATTAATGTTCGCTACTGGTATTGCCTGCCTCTGGTTTTAATGTCTGCCTGGAACGCTGAATGTTGATCCACAACTTTATCTTTATATTCCTCCCTTGTTCGCATCATCTCCATTAAGATTACACATTCTCTCTTGATTTTTCAATCGCTGGAAAAATGAGTATTTCAAAGGCATTGGTAGCTGTGAGTGTTGCTTCCATTCACGGATTTAGAGATCGGGGCATTTATTTCAAACATCTAAAGCTTTCATTTCCTGCTGCTGTTGTTGCTTCCTTTGTTTTAGCCCTTCAACACTCCGATGAGAGGGCGAGTAGAATGAAGAAGCAGGTGTCAGACGGTGAAGAATCGTTAAGGCGTGTGATGTATCTCAGCTGTTGGTCTCCTTCATAAATGTTTATTATGTACACACCTCCATAATTGTAAATTATTATTTTCACTATCTGCTGGAAGGAGATGCAGGGGCATACCAATTACCGCATTCTAATCCAGCCGGCCCTAATTTTGTACATGTTTTTCTTTCTTTTAATGAAGAGGTTATCAGATTACATCCATATCAATTCCAATTCGTTTTAGTTTTTATCGGCTCGTATAATTTACAGATATGTTTTCATTGATGGTGCGGATCGAACAAGCAACCTTAAGGAATTTGCTTATTTCTCTCTACTGTCACTGTGTGACAATTACCATTCTGGAAGGAAATGTAAGGGTATGCCAATTGCCATTACCAGATTCCAATCCGGCCAAGCCCCAATTTTGCACTGGTATTTCTTTCTTTTAATGAAGAGATTATTAAATTACTTAAAAGAATTTACTTAAAGCTCTTAATGTCAGTTGGTTTATTCTTGAACGACAGCTAAAACTCGTTTTTTGATGATTCAACAATGATTTACAGGGTGAGACTTGTTTCAAGTTCAAATCTCACACTACATGTAGCCTATGGACTAAATATGAGACCTTGTTAGAAAAATGTGCAAACTCCAATAAATATCTATCTACAATATGTGGTGCTCATCTCAGGATAAAAACTTATAGTAACTGAACAATAAATGTCAATAAAATGTTGTTTCATAGCCACAATCCTCAACAAATACATAGATGAATTGTCATCATTTACAAATTCATAAAGTAAGATAAAAATTAAAAAGGAGCATCTCCTTTCTAAGTATTTCTTTGTTGCAACAAAATGTTTTCTACCTCCATACTCTTGTGGTGCATAGGTTTCACTCAATAGACATTTAAAAAAAAAAAAAAAGATGGTGCCTCCATTCCTTACATTTATTTCTGCATAACTATTCAACATAGATGCCTAATTTTATTTTCTACTTGTCTTTTCATTACAATATCTCCCGCTCTTTCCTTATGTTCAAAGGAAACCATTTACAATTTAATATTAAAGGAAAATATTATATGTGGCATCTCCCTCATCGTAAGTGGCAAATAATACAAGATTAAATAGAACACCTCACTTTCTTTAGTTTGTTAAGACTTAGTTAGTCTATAAACTTAAGTGATGCATCATGCCATCTTAATGGCTCCATTTTAGTTTGCTCATTTATTTTCTTTTTAAATGGAAGTCCATTTACAGTGGGAATTCGAACCTACAAGCACGACTCTGATACCTTTTGTTGGAACATGTATGCTGAAAGATTGACCTGTTAACACCTTATACAAATTCCAAAGATAAACGGACCCACGGGAGGCGTTTAGTCCATCTCATGAATCCGAAGGGAGATGTTGGTGATTAGTCCAACACTCCTTTCATGCCAACAATCAAAGTATATGGACTACTCTACCATTTCATTATAGTATCAACTTGTCTTTCTTAACATAAAAAGTGCCACTTTTGTCAATAAACCAAAATAAATTCAATAGGATAGTGAAGGAATCTAGGGTTCTTTCATATATCTCTATAACTTTAAAAGCTACTTTTATTATGATTCCCATGAAGTTGACCTCAACTTTTCTCTATATTTTGAGGGTGTTTTTGTGCTTTGCACACATGCTCCATACTTTGAATAAACAAAATGGGGACCCCTTTTTCATTTGGGATTGTGAGTATATTTACACTCCCTTTTAGTATTTAAGTTTGTCTAGATAACATGGATTTTGGTTGGCAAGCTTGATTTGCTCCTCATGAGCCTTAAGTTGGTCCATATATTTTAGATGTAGTCATTTGTCATATTGTGTTCTCATGAGTGAGCTCGATATGTTTTGGACTCTTGATGCTTTTATTGTGCTATTTATTTTCATTCTTTAGGAAATAATTCAGGTGGCCTTGACATTGGTACATTTCCAAATCCATAATAACTTCATCTATTTGGTAACCCTTTCTAGCTTTCTTATTTATTTATCCTCATATGTAGGATCATAACGTGTTCCTAGTTTGCAAGTTTCAATGAGAGGTCATTGTCTTGTTATATTTTTTTGAGAACCTAGGTTACATTTTAGAAGTCTTCAAAAGCCTTGAAACTATCTCAAAAGGTCTTAAAATCATCTATTAAGCCTTCAAGAGCCTTTCTCCTTTTTCAAAGCTTTGGTTAGTTACCAAACTAGTCCTACAATTGTCAATACAACCTTCACAACCATTTTAACACCTTTTGAAAATCATTCAAATCATTTTGGATGCCAAAATTTGACATTATAGAGGAAGATAACTATTTAAATTTCTATTTTAATATTAACTTTCAACTTAAAATTTACAACATGATTAACAAAGGAAAAACCCTCATTAGGCTATCCAAACCCTCTTGGATTGGTTTTAGGCAATTCATTGAAATAAAAACTCATAGAAAAAGATAAATTAATGTGAAGTACACTTTCGTAATGGGTCCACACATGCCAATGCATAGTATAGGTGTGAGGATAGCGTGAGCTAATGCCTTTTATCCTCCAAACAACTTAAAAGGCAACTTGGGTGCCTAAATTTGTTTTTTTAATTATTTATGCACGTGTGATGTATGAATTTAAAAGCTTAGTTCACTTTTTATGCATTTTAAAGTTTGATTTTTACTTCGTAAGGTTGACCATGGGGTGGAATGTCTAATTTTTGGAGCTTTTCATCCATGAAAAAGATCTTTTCTAATTTACCTTAAATGTATGATGCTTGATAATCTTAGAAGTCTACTATGGTAGCATGTCGTATAGGTGGTTAATAGATCAATGAAACAAAAAGAAATGCTAGCACATATCAGTTGTGAAGATCAATACACAAATTTGTGTCTCCTCTTTTCATCTACCTATTCTTTGTACTTATTTTTCATTGCCTCCAAATGCTCCCTTACTTGATTGTGTATGGGTTTCATATATCCTACAAATTCTTCTACGTCTACACTCCTTTTATCCTCCCTACTAGTGTCTTTGAGTTTTTCTACTCCTTAGGGTTGTAATATGATCACAACTTCAAATGGTGCCTTTCCTATACATATTCCCATTGAGTTGTATACAATTTTTTCTTGTAGTAGAATTATATCCCGTTTTCCTAGCTTATCTCCCACTAAACATTGCAATGAATTTCCCAAACTTTGGTTTACAACTTTTTTCCATCAGTCTGTGGGTGAAATGTTGAATTAAATTTCAGGTTGGTCTTCATCTTCTTCCGTAATGTTTTCCAAAATTATCCAATGAAATTTGTGTCCATGTCTGAGACTATACTTCACAATAACCCATGCAATCCCACAATCTCCTTAAAAAATAGGTCAACAACATGTACACCATCATGGGTCTTCTTACAAGGAATGAATTGAGCCATTTTAGAAAGTGTGTCTACTACCACAAATATAGAATCATGTTCCCTTGATGTTTTTTGTAAAGATGATATGAAATCCATGCTAATATCCTCCCAAGGTCTCTTTGGTACCATCAAAGGTTGATATAATCCAATATTCTAAATACTTCCCTTGACAACTTGACAAATTTTGCACACTTGAACAAGCTTCCTTACATTCTTATATATTTAAGGCTAAAAATAGTATTCACAAGTACTAAAACCACTTTCATAACTTTCATATCATTGCCAAAGTGTCCTACTAATCCACCACTATGTTTCTCCTTGGTCAAGTTATCCCTCATTGAGCTCCTAGGGATGCACAATTGACTCCCTTTGAATAGCATTTCATCTTAAATGAAATAATCCAGCCACTTACTCTAGTATATTACAATTGGTCCCATACTTACTTTTGAAGATTTCATAAAATCTACGTTATCTTCATACATGTGTTTGAGCTCTTCAAAACCCATTACTTCTATCCACATTTTTATCAACAAGTTCCTCCTTTTACTCGATACATCTGTAACTTTCTTTGATTGCTTCAATGAAAATTGTAACTATGCAAGAACTCTATCCATCTCATGTGCCTCTAATTCAACTTTCCTTTACTCAAATATTTTAAGGCTTGATGGTTAGTGTACAACACAAACTCCTTCAGAAATAGGTATTGTCTCCACTTCTTCAATTCTTGAATTATGGCATAGAACTCCTTATCTTAGATTGAGTATCCCTTCCTCGCATCATTCAAATTTCCACTAAAATAGGCTATTGGTCTCACATCTTGACTAAACACTACTCCTATCACACTTCCACTAGCATCAAAATCAACCTAAAATAGTTTGTCCAAATCAAGTAGAACTAACATTGGATGCTCTATTACTTTTTGCATCAATAGTTCAAAACTATTATGTGCTCCTGATGTCCACTTGAACTCCTTCTAATCTCCCCTCATTATTTCTATCAATGATGTGCAAATGACACTAAAATTTCTGATGAACTTCCTATAGAAGCTTGTTAGTCCATGAAAATATGACATCTCTTTGATGTATAACAATGTAGGCCATTCAACAATTGCTCTCAATTTCTCTAGATCAATCTTCAATCCTTCCACAGAAATGACAAAATCCAAATATAGTATTTTTTTCCTCTTGAGACTACATTTCTTTATTTCTATCAACAACTTCTCTTCTCTTAGCCTTTGAAATACTTGTCTAATGTGTTACAAATATTCTTCTTTGGTCCTACTAAAAATCATAATGCCATCTAAGTAAACAATAACAAACCCAATTTTTTCTTCAATACCTCATTCATTAGTCTCATGAATGTGCTTGTCACATTAGTTAACCCAAAAGGAATTGCCAACCACTCATACAAACCCTCATTTGTCTTGAATGCAATTTTCCATTCATGACCCTCTCTTATCCTAATATGATGTTAGCCACTTTTCAAGTCAATTTTTGTGAGACATTTTGTGCCACTCAAACAATCCATAATGTCATCCATCCTTGGCAATGGGAATTTGTACTTGATAGTGATCTTGTTGATAGCTCTTGAGTTTATGCACATCCTCTATTCTCCAAATTTCTTTGGTGCTAAAACTATTGGTACCACACATGAGCTTAAACTTTCTCTAATGAGTCCTTTCCTTAACAACTCCTACACTTGTCTATTTAACTCCACATTTCCTATTGGTGTCATCCTTCCCAAGGAAAATACCTTATCTAATGCTCCTCCATGTCATGCATCATATGAATCATATTATAACTAATGGTGAATCCCATTCCATCTCATAAGATCAAAATTACAAGTATTAATAATAATAAATTTCATGCTATGGATGCAAGTCCTAATGCAAAATTTGGTAATGGTACACCACCCTACACACTCCTTATTTTGTTAGTACAATAATAATTTATCCTACTACAAGATGGTCTAGTAGTCTACCACCACCTATCTACCCCATAAAAAAATTGATGCATAAACCACACATCCTATAGTGTGACTATCATATTACTTGATGGAAAATGAAAAGTGTTTATCTAAATCCCATCTCTAGAAAGGGTGGTCAACATATGAATATCATAACCAAGTGTTAGAAATTACCTTATACATCCAAATCCTACTTTGTATTCCACTTTAATCTTGGATGTTGAGAGAACCAATAAACATATACTCTAAAATTATCATGCATATGAAATGGTTAGAAGAATGAAAAAAAGGAAGAGATTTTGTCATATCTATATTTATATAGATTTGATATTCACATGATAATTTTTATCATTATTATTTATAGATAATACAAGAGGTTATGATTTAATTATAGGTTGGCTCAATTAATTTTATACATGAGTTTTATGATTGCTTAGTGATTTGCATGATTTATTTTATAATGATTTCATTATGATTTATTGTGTTCATTGATTCATCATGAAATACATGTGTATTACTTATTAATAGTGACATTATTTCCACGCATACATAAGCACAAAAAAATATTAAAGCATATAAGAACATATAAACATTCAATCATTGAGGTCATGAGATAGCATAAAAAAAATCATATAGTATGATCACATGTTCTAGTAGTAAATATAATTAGTAAACACATGTATCAATACTTCTAAGCTAGGGGAGGTTGCCTTGAGGATCCCTCCCCTATCTCACTCTTTGTAGACCTACTACTAGGAGAGTGAGTCCTAGATCTAGATCCCAATCTAGACTAAACCATCACCACCATAATCCCTCAACATCATTAGATATCCTCTCATAGATAAGCAATATATTCTTGTGAGAATGTATACTCCTAAAATATGGCATTACTCATGATATATCCTAAAATTGGGGACATATGTGTTTATGTTAGCTCTATTTGAAATCTCTCTATCAACCTATGTAGTTTATGGTGCTATGCACAATGTTTCCCTCCCTTCTTACAATCTCGAAATCTCTACTTAGCCTTAGTATCCTCCAGCCATAGTACATCCACCTCTATTAGGTCATTATCTATCCTAGCCTACTCCACATAACCCACTTAGTTGTGCCCATTACCGAGGCTATCCATGCCTAACTCAATGGATCAAACAATGGAGCAGTGCAACCTAAATATTGATAATATCTCTTGACTTGATCTATTGTTACTACTACCACATCGCCAATCAGGTACACTAATGTGGTCAATATTGCACCTATCCACTCAACTACTATACCTACACATCACATATATGCTATGATAATTAGATTATATATCACATGAACATTCAATTGTATGTTATTAAAAGCATAATTAATTTTGAATATGAGGTATTGTACACTTGGATCATTGATTTTCTAGTCATCATCACCTACCACCTCCCATAGTGGGGCCTCTCCATCCCATATACCCATAGTTCCCTCCACTCTCTCTACTTAGGGTGGTTTCTTGATTGTTACTCCTGCCTCTTGGGCTCCCCATCATCTAATGGATATAATGGTGGAGACATGATCTCTTTCAAAAATATCTATATAGGCATCTATCACTTCTACATCATCTATTCTTGCTACCTCTGTGACCTTTTCCTCCTTGCCATCTATTAAAACTTTTCTAGAAAATACTAGACTATCTATCTTTCTAAATCTAAACAATCAATGTTGGTGTTTTCTATAAATGAGTCACATCCTCTGAGAATTTCTATTTTGGTAACACCCTTCATAATAAAATCTCTTGAAAACTAGGAGATACATCCACATTACCACCGGGATCTCCTAGTTCTCCTTAGTTATCATATGTCCTTTGATCCCATCGATAACCTCCTATTTGATCTCCATGTGATATATGTAAGTTCTTATCTATCAAAATATATCCTCCAAAACAATAGGATCCTACTTTCCATCCACTGGCCCAACCTGTTAATATCCTAGTCATAGGCTTACAGCATTTATCTATAGTTGTCATTTTTAATGAGTAATAGGATATATTTATGTCCTCCATTACGTAACATCTAGGACAGAAGGGGAGATGGAAACCACGGTGGTTGCAATGGCAAGTGGCGGGCAGGGGCCCACTTGGACATATCAATCCCATTCCGTTCGCCCATAATAATGTTCGCTGCTGGTATTGCCTGCCTGGAACGCTGAATGTTGATCCATACCTTTTATCTTTATATTCCTCCCTTGTTCGCATTATCTCCATCAAGATTACACATTCTCTCCTGATTTTTCAATCGCTGGAAAAATGAGTATTTCAAAGGCATTGGTAGCTGTGAGTGTTGCTTCCATTCACGGATTTAGAGATAGGGGCATTCATTTCAAACATCTAAAGCTTTCATTTGGTGCTGCTGTCGCCGCTTCCTTTGTTTTAGCCCTTCAACACTCCGATGAGAGGGCGAGTAGAATGAAGAAGCAGGTGTCAGACGGTGAAGAATCGTTAAGGCGTGTGATGTATCTCAGCTGTTGGTCTCCTTCATAAATGTTTATTATGTACACACCTCCATAATTGTAAATTATTATTTTCACTACCTGCTGGAAGGAGATGCAGGGGCATACCAATTGCCACATTCCAATCCAGCCGGCCCTAATTTTGTACATGTTTTTCTTTCTTTTAATGAAGAGGTTATCAGATTACATCCATATCAATTCCAATTCGTTTTAGTTTTTATCGGCTCATATAATTTACAGATATGTTTTCATTGATGGTGCGGATCGAACACGCAACCTTAAGGAATTTGCTTATTTCTCTTTCCTGTCACTGTGTGACAATTACCATGTGGAAGGAAATGTAAGGGTATGCCAATTGCCATACCAGATTCCAATCCGGCCAAGCCCCAATTTTGGACCGGTATTTCTTTCTTTTAATGAACAGATTATTTAATTACTTAAGGAATTTGCTTAAAGCTCAATCTTATGAGTGCATGACAATTACCATAGGGTTTGTTCCTTCTATACTATGGTCACAAATCTAATATTTGTGATTGTACAAATAATCTGATGTTTCTGATTGTACATAATTTATTGATTAGTGAAACCCAAGTTACCTATTAGTTGTTGGTATAAATATTTTATTACACTTAGGATAGTGTTGATCATAAGTATAATATTGCACCTAGTTATTAAGTTTACTTGGGATATTAGGAATATTTAATTATTATCACATAGGTAGCTAATAATAACATATGTTCACCTTGACTTGAGGTACTCAAGTGCCATGACTACCTCATTAATCCTTGATTAATGGTAGATAGGGGTCACCTTTCTTTAGTCAAGGTTGCCTCTATCTCAATTAGATTGAGTTAAATCACCTCTTAATTGGGATTGATTACGATTTAAACTCTTACCTCTTGGCCATACCATCTCCTTGATTCATGGATCTAGGTGGTCTATACAATTGTAAATTTTCTTTGCAATTATGTTATATACTAATGAATGTAGCTATCATTTCCTCATTTTGTGATTATCTCATAGGCATTAAATCCTAGGTAGAGTTAATGTTTATGCAAAACTATACCATTGTGTCAAATCCATGTTATAGGACTAGTCCTTTTTTAGGTTCTCAAAGCATATAGATCTAAGCTTCTAGCATATATAGTAAATGGTAGAGCTATTTTGAGTCACAAGCATCTCTAGAACAATTGAATTAGCTAGGATTAGTTGTTGGTTCATGTAGGTCTAATAATTTGAAACTTAATACTAGAGGAAGGGTTTGCTTTGATTTTTTATAGGGATCTTTTACAACAAGAAAGTTGCTAAAATTTTGATTGTCATTACATCCACAAGGGCCAAATACTTATGAATTGACATAAAAGTTGTTGAATTTGAATTAGTTGAAAAAAGGAAAGAAAAAATAGCCCAAAAAATTGTATGGCCTCCCTACACAAGTCTAATGTAATTATTTTTAAATGTTTTTTTAGTATACTTTGTGATATTTTTTAATTAAACAATAAAAGAAAAGTTTAAAATAAAAATATAAAAACAATAAGTATCAAAATATTTTATTATTTTTTAAGATCTTAAGCATTCCTATTTCCTATCTCCATGGGCTTGTTTTTAATTTGAATGACCATAAACAAAAACTTGTTTGGTTAAACTACAATGGCATGGTCTATAAACTAATATGTTTTATATAGTTTTGATGGAATTTTATATTACATAGAGCACAATGATTTTCATATCACTATCATGACCATAATTAGGCAATTGTATGGAGACCTCAAATTTCCAAAAAATTGTGATGTTCCCTTAGAGAACCTTGCACATGTGGATGAAACTAAAATAATTGATCCTCTTGATGCCCATCTATAGTCATTCATACTCACATCATTGATGTAAGTAGTTTATGAAATGTTTAGTGTAGTCATTCAACATGCATTAATATTCCAACAACTCTAGTAGCTTCACCAATCACTCATACTCAAATGACTAGTTTGTGTACATCTTGTACAATGAGTAGTGTAGTCAAACGACATACACTATGATTCCAATACCACCTCATATTAACACTATAAATTTTCAAGTTGCTTCATCAATAACATTGAGTAATTCTTCACAATTGAACATCTTGTGGGATATGCAATGTGGTCACATAACATGTGTTTGATGTTGGGACTCAAGTTTATAATGCTATAATTTTCTTGAGTCCTAGTCCTTTAAGTGCTTAGATTTTATTTTTCCTATCACATATACCAATCTAAGAAACCCTTGAATGGGTTTTCACTTGTCATTTTTTCCCCAAGTTTTGTTCCTTTGTGTACCCCTCATATGTAAAATATTGTAGGACATCTAAAAACTTTTGAGTCAGAGGCATTTTTTGATGAATTTCTTAGTTCTATGTAATGTTTTATACCATCATACCCTCCCATGTTGACATACAATCCATATGAACTTTGGAACCTTGACTTTATGCCTTAGAAAATTTCCATGCTCTAGAGTTTCAAACTTGAGCCTCGCTTGATACAATTCCACGAGATCCTTGAACTTTGATCCCCAAAATTTTGTATTAAATAATTAAGTCTTTTGTTAGCACTATACTTTTAGAGTTCCCCTTCCCCAAGTACCTTTCACATGCTATCCTCGACTCCCAACACTTGGCTTGGTATTTCTCACTATGTACCCTATCAAAGTTAGAGTTATGGCCTTCCTTCTACCTTGGTACTTGTTTTGTCTCATGCATGATTCCCAAGTCCTATCAATTCCTTCATAAACTCCATCAGAGTTAAAAAAATCCCATCCCCTTACCTCAATACCTTTTCTTGTCCATCTCCTAACTTTGTCAACTGACAATTTCCTTATATTTCCTATCAAAGTCAGAGATGCAAGCTTCCTTTCTAATCGACACTTGTTACATCTCAACTCCAAACCCGAATATTTGATATCTTGATATGGCACATGAGGTATGTGGTATCCTCAACCTTTCACCCCTGATAGTCTAAAAATCTCGCATTTTTATTTATTCAATCCTGCCTACTCAATTGCATGTTCCAAAAGGTCATTTATGACCTAATTTGAAATATATCAACTAGCAAAAAAAGGTTTTTACTACCCACAAATAATTTATCATTTCAAGGGTGTGATTTTTGTGATAAATTTATAATTATAGAGAAGAGATCCATCCTCCTTTTAATGTGGTGATTTTTTTTATATGTTTTAATTTTCAAGGATGCAAGATGTAATTTTTAGCAAATTTTATGGATCTCAACTTGTTGAACATGTAATATTGACATGAGTTGGTTGTTGAACCATTTTTTTGTCTTATAGATTCCTTGAGCTATTTCTAAGGCATCAAACATTGAATGTCTAAGTTGTAAATAAAGGGATATATTTTGTAAAGTGTAGGAAATGTTTTTTAAAGAATTTTTTTCTATAATGGTATATCCCCATGGCTATTTATAGTGATTTAGGTAGATATTATAATCATAGTTATTGTATCTCCTCTTACCACATTTACTAGAAAATATGTAATGAATTCTTGATGTATGTGTGATATAGAATCTAACACATTACAAATATTTTTTAATGGTAGCTCCTTTATTCCATGTGGGTCATTATAGTTTTGGTTATGGATTATTAAGTATATCCATTCTCTAGTTCTATTTATATTTTCCTTAATTTCTCATTCCTCTTTGTTGTTCATGACTCTATTTTCCAATGGAATACTCAATGGTCCATATTGGCGTTGGATCAATAATATTTTGTTAAATAAATCTATGTTATGGTTTGGTGTAGGAGTAAATTAGGTTTAATTCAAAATTATACATGTTAATGATTATATATTATAAACCAAAGATAAATCTTAAGCAAACCTAAATTGTTGAATCATCAATGAATCATGTGTTGCATGTATGTACCTTACCGTGCTATGGGTGTAATTTTAAATGAATTCACCTTAAGGGATTATGATGATGTTATTTCTAGGTTTATGTGCAAGATTTTACAAGCTATAAAAGAGGTCTTGTCTTGCTAGTTTTTCTTTGATATAGTGACAATAGGTGGGGTCAAGTGTACAATGAGTGTAGTTTTTTATTTTTTATTATAATATTATATTTTATTTTGTATAAAAACCTTTTAAGGGAACCTCTGAGAATACCCTCCTATGTTTCAGCTAAGCCCAAAGTGTAGAAGAGATCACCAGTCTCATAGTAGGCCTTTAACCATCCTCAATATGTTGATCATGAACCCTCTTTTTACCTTCTTGATGAAATATCCCTAGTCTTAAATGTAAGAAGTGTTCTAGGATTGTGGAAATGTGGTTTCTAGAACTAACACTAGGATTCCACCTTCACCTTTTACTCCTACAAAGTTTAGAAATGCTTCACTAATGGATTCCAATGATTCTTCATAGCAAGAAATCTTATGGGATGAGTTGACATGCATTAAGATTCCTCATCAATACACTACTTTAGCAAATGTTGCACATCCATCTCCATATAGTTTTGACTAATCATCTTCTTCGGTTAATCTTAAGACTCCTAATCTAATCATAACACCACTTAGCACCAACATGGGGACCATTGCATAGCTTCTAGAGATACACATTTTAATATTTTGTTACCTCATATTCCTTTTTAGAAAGGAAAGATATTCTACATTCACTTTTGTATTTCTTTCTGAAGAGGAGAAATATTTTTCAATAAGCATGAATCATTTTCAACATTCAAAGTTAATCATCTTCAACACTCAAAGTTAATCATCCACCATTAGTGCAGGAGACATCACATATTGGGGTTACCTAGCCCAACTCTTCACATTTCTCTCTCTTATATGGAGTTTTCTCTCTCTTTCTTAGGGGTATCATTATACATGGGTACCTAACATGGGCTTGATGTTGGGATCAATTTATATGTCTTCCTAATTTACACTTGAGGTAGGGTGTTGGTGTAAAAATTTCACTTCATCTAGGATAGTGTTAATCCTAAATGTAATATTGCACCTAGTTATTAAGTTTACTTAGGATAGTAGGAATATTTAATTTTTCTTACCTAGGTAGCTACTAATGAATTTTCTTATTTCTCTCTCCTGTCACAATGTGAGAATTAGGAAATGTAAGGGTATGCCAATTCCCATACCAGTTCCAATCCGATCAAGCCCCAATTTTAGACTGGTATTTCTTTCTTTTAATGAACAAATTATTAAATTACTTAAGGAATTTACTTAAAGCTCACAAACTAGCAACATTTTTGTAAGTCGTCACAATCAACCATGAGAAAATGAAGCTTGAAACTCAACTTTTAAAATCTCCTTGAAAAGTTAAGGCAACCCAAGGCAAAAAAACCCTAAACCCCCTTTAAGAAACCACGCCACTTTAGCCTTTTCTTTTCTTTTATTTTGATTTTGATTCCAAGCATTAGCTTTTATCATAAATTTAACTTATTTTCTTGCCTTAGGTGCCCACCCTTAATTAACATTCTAATTTATTTTGATGCATTTAAAAATGATTTAAAGTCATTACACTAGCCACCATGGTACAAATTTGTCCCCTTATGACCGCTCAACATTAAAATATAAAGTTACTTTATAATATTCCACTTTCGAAGCATAAATTAAACAACTTTATGCCAATAGAATATGTGTTATTAAGACAAGATTGACCAGGTCCTACCACCCAAATAGACTTTCTATTTTTAGTAAGCACTAAAAATAGCAAGTGACATCCCAAAGCTCAAACTGGAGAAATACTGATAAGCACAAAGACTCACTGTAGATAGTGGCCCTGCTAAAAATAGAAGCCAAGTCTAAAAACCCAAAAAACCCCATAGAAAGGACTGGCACAAGGCATTAAAATTTATCGGACAACTTCCATTTGTTGCCCAAATAGGAAACCTTACACTGCTTTGCCTACTGGATCAACTACTAAAAATAACACATACAAAAAATAGTAAGTGTGTAAGAACTAGACTAATCCAAAAAGAGGACATTGAAAATGGGGACATTACAATACCCTCACATTACTTATCCATGGGTTCCATGATCCTCCCTATGCCATGACCAATGCTAGTGATGAGCATAGTAATATATTAACTATAAGCACTCTCCCTTTACATTCTTTTGGTTATGGTGTCGATTACCTTGTACAATAGATATCCATGATGATCCATATCTCATGGTACATTACATAATGATACTATTAGTTTAGGTAAAATAATTATTGCATGATGAATTTGATGGTTCTCATGATGCTTCATTATGTGTTAATTCATCCTTGCTTTATAATTATGAGTTTTAGATTACGATAGCTTGTTGATAAGTGAATTTAGACTTAATTTTTCAAGGGATGGAAGATTCCATTGGTTTGATTCCTCTTGCTAGATTTTATACCATTTATGACACTGGAGCATGATTTTCTACTATATTTTATCTTGCCCTAGTTTGCATAAGGATAGTTTGGGCTTCTCCAGTCCTATTGACATATCTTTTGATCCTTGTCTATCCTCTTCATCTAATATTCATACAAATGATATTATATATGATCCTATGAGATCTAAAATGCTATTATTAAGGGGAGATTCAGTTTCCCTCCATCCCCATTTATATTTTATATAGTGCCTACTTCATTAGGTTATCATATAGTAGGTCATACCTGTCAAAGGATAAATATGGGTCAAAATGCCACATCTAATCAACCATTTTCCCCTTATAGAACTCTATAATTACTTAATTTACTTAAAATTACATCCAAGCCACACAAGGAATATCATATTATTGATTAGTTATAAAATACATAAGTTAAGATAAAACTTTGGATTTAGTATGTACATCACCTCTCTATAAGGATATCATTAAAGAGATTTAGAAATTATACAACTAAATTATGATATTGTCCATAGGCAATTGTTAGGGTTAGAGATGGCAGATATCTAACAATTAAATGCAGATTTAAATAATAAACAGAGAAACTAAAACATACACAAAATAAATCATAACACAGAGAATTTAACGTGGTTCACCCAATCTGAGCTACATCCACCAAACCGCAGCCATCCAATCCTTTTATTATCCATTGCAAAACCTATTACAATCTTTTCTGCTTAACTTTGGAACATGCCTTACCTCACGTAGTAGCCAATGATTCCCATTCTGCAACTTAATCTTGATTCTTCCCTTTCCAACAATCTGACAAGGTTCGTTATCTCCTAAATAAACCAGCCCAAA
>VDFB02075321.1:207526508-207569243 GCA_007258455.2 Sequoia sempervirens | reverse complement strand
AGAGTATGTTGCTGCAACAAAGGCGGCAAAAGAGATGATATGGCTGCAATTTTTCATAGCTGAGTTGGGGAAACAACAGGATGGAAATTACTTATTTACAAACAGTCAGAGTGCTATACATCTTGCAAAGAATTCTGCCTTGCATTCTAAAACAAAACACATACAATTGAGATATCATTTTATTCGGTTAGTGTTGGAAGATGGACAGGTCAAGCTAGACAAGATACATACAAATGTCAATCTAGCGGATATGCTTACGAAGGCGGTGCCAAGGGAGAAGCTGAGCTCCTCTTCAGCTTTGGTTGGGCTTCAAGGTTGATTTCAAGTATAACATAGCAGCAGGGTCCAAGGTCCTTATTTATAGTGGGAGCTGTAAGTGCAGCAGTGTTGTCCAGGATCAGTCTCCAAGTGGGAGGTTGTGATGGTGTGGAGCTTGATTAGTCTCCAAGTGGGAGAGTGTTGGTATGTGGCGACTGATCATGCTATACTGTATAGCCCATGGTATACTGTACACCCTGGCCCCCCGTCCTCACCAGGGTCTGGGGCCGGGCTGGGCCTCGGGCAGGGGTTCGGGGGCAGCAGCCCCCGATAAATTTTTTTTTCCATTTTTTTCGCATCATCAGTGAAAAAGGAAAAATCTCCGAAAAAGAAAGAAAACCGACATTGTAAAACCCTAATTCTGGAAGCTTCTAAAAGCTTGTTAAAAGGGGTTGGGATGGGGGTTACAGTATGAAGAAAAATGCGATTATTCGCGAGATTGTAATAGGTTTTGCACTGGATAATAAAAGGATTGGATGGCTGCGGTTTGGTGGATGTAGCCCAGATTGGGTGAACCACGTTAAATTCTCTGTGTTATGATTTATTCTATGTATGTTTTAGTTTCTCTGTTTATTATTTAAATCTACATTTAATTGTTAGATATCTGCCATCTCTAACCCTAACAGCAATGACTTTTTTTATTACATCCATTGGGTCCTAACCCAATCATAATATTCCATTTGATTGCTTAGGATAGTGTTGATCATAAGTGTAATATTACACCTAGTTATTAAGTTTACTTGGGATATTAGAAATATTTAATTATTCTCACATGGGAAGCTAATATTAGCATATGTTCACCTTGACTTAAGGTACTCAAGTGCCATGACTACCTCATCAATCCTTGATTAATGATAGATAGGGGTCACCTTCACCTCTATCTCAATTAGATTGAGTTAAATCACCACTTAATTAGGAGTGATTAATATTTAAACTCTTATCTCTTGGCCATGTTATCTCCTTGATTCAATGATCTAAGTAGTCTATATATTTGTAATTTATCTTTGTAATTATCTCATAAGCATTAAGTCATAGGTAGAGTTAATGTTTATACAAAATTATAATATTATGCCAAATCCATGTTATAGGGCTAGTCCTTTTTTTAGGTTTTGAGAGCATATAGATCCAAGCTTCTAGCATATCTAGTAAATGGTAGAGCTATTTTGAGTTACCACCATCTATAGAACAATTTAATTAGCTAGGATTAGTTGTTGGTTCATGCAAGTCTAATAATTGGAAACTTAATACTAGAGGAAGGGTTTACTTTGATTTTTTATAGGGATCTTTTACAATAAGAAAGTTGCTAAAATTTTGACTGTCATTGCATCCAGAAGGGCCAAAAGCTTATGAATTAACATAAAATTTGTTGAATTTGAATTAGTTGAAAAAAGGAAAGAAAAAATTGCCTAAAAAATTGTATGGCCTCCCTACACAAGTCTAATGTAATTATTTTTAAATGTTATTTTACTACACTTTGTGATTTTTTTAATTAAAAAATAAAACAAAATTTAAAAATATAAAAAATATAAGTATCAAATTATTTTATTACTTTTTAAGATCTTAAGCATTCTTATTTCCTATCTCCATGGACTTGTTCTTAATTTGAGTGACCATAAACAAAAATGTGTTTGGTTAAACTACAATGACATGGTCTACAAACTAATATGTTTTATATAGTTTTTTAGGCCATTCTATATCACATAGAGGACAATGATTGGAATATCACTACCATGACCATAATTAGGAAATTGTATGGAGATCTTGAATCTCCAAAAAATTATGATGTTCCCTTAGAGAACCTTGCACATGTGGATGAAACTAAAATAATTGATCTTCTTGATGCCCATATATATTCATTCATAATCACATCATTGATGTGAGTAGTTTATGGAATGTTTAGTGTAGTCATTCAACATGCATTAATAATCCAACACCTCTAGTAGCTTCACCAATCACTCATAGTAAAATGACTAATGTGAACATCTTGTAGAATGAGTAGTGTAGTCAAATGGAGCGCACTATGATTCCACTACTACCTCATATTAACACTATAAAGTTTCAAGATGCTTCATCAATAGTATTAAGTAATTCTTCACAATTTAACATCTTGTGGGATATGCATTGTGGTCACATAACATGTGTTGGATGTTGGGACTAAATTTTGTAATGTTATAATTTTCATGGGTTTTAGTCCTTTAAGTTCTTAGCTTTTATTTTTCCCATCGCATATAACCAATCTAAGAAATATTTGAATGGGTCTTTACTTGTCAGTTTTGTCCTAAGTTTTGTTCCCCTATGTACCCCTCATATGTAAAATATTGTAGGACATCTAAAAATTTCTAATTTTGAGGCATTTTTTTATTAATTTCCTAGGTCTATGCAAGTTTTTAGACCATTAGGCCTTCTCATAATGACATACAATACATATGAACTTTGGAACCCTGACCTTATGCCTTAGAAAATTTCTATGCAGTAGAGTTTCAAACTTGAGCCTCACTCGATACAATTCCACAAGTATACTTGAACTTTTATCCCCAAAAGTTTGTATTAAATAATTAAGTCTTTTTTAGAACTATACTTTTAGAGTTCGCCTTCCCCAAGTACCTTTCACATGCTATCCTTGACCTCCCAACACTTGACTTGGTATTTTTCAATATGTACCCTATCAAAGTTAGAGTTGTCGCCTTCCTTCTACCTAGGTACTTGTTTTGTCTCATGCATGACTACCAAACCCTATCAATTCCTTCATAAACTCTATCAGAATTTTAAAAAAATCCATCCTCTTACCTCAATACCTTTTCTTGTCCACTTCTTAACTCTGTCAACTAACAATTTCCTTATACTTCCTATCAAATTTGGAGATGCAGGCTTCCTTTCAAACCAACACTTGTTATGTCTCGCCTCTGAACCCTAATATTTGACATCTTGATATGGCACATGAGGTATGTGGCATCTTGAACCTTTCACCCTCGATAATTTAAAACCCACATTTTTATTTATACAATCCCGCTTACTCACTTGCACGCTCGAAAAGGTCATTTATGACCTAATTTGATATATCAATTGGCAAAAACAGGTTTTTCCTACCAACAAAAAATTTATCATCTCAAGGGTGTGATTTTTGAGATAGATTTCTAATTATAGAGAAGAGATCCACCCTCCTTTTAATGCGGTGGTTTTCTTTATATGTTTTAATTTTCAAGGATGCAAGATGTAATTTTTAGCAAATTTTATGGATCTCAACTTGTTGAACATGTAACATTTATTACATCAATTCCTAAGTCATTTTCTAGCATATTTTTGGTTAGCCAAAATTCATGCTATAAGTATATGTTCATTTGACATATCACGAGTTGGTTGTTGAACAATTTTTTTCCCTATGAAATAAGAAATGGTCTATATTAGCATTGGATCAATAATATTTCATTAAATCAATCTATGTTATGGTTGGTAGTAGGAGTAAATTAGGTTTAGTTCAAAAGTATACATGTTAATGATTATGTTATAAATCAAAGATAAATCTTAAGCAAACCCAAACTGTTGAATCTGCATCAATGAATCATGTGTTGTATGTATGCACCTTGCCACTATGCATGTAATTTTAAATGAAGTCGCCCTAAGAGATTGTGATGATGTTATTTCTAGGTATATGTGTAAGATTTTACTAGCTATAAAAGAGTTTTTGTCTTGCTAGTTTGTCTATGACCTATTGACAATAGGTGGGGTCAAGTGTACAACGAGTGTATTTTTTTATTGTTATTATAATGTCATATTTTATTTGACATACAAAATTTTTAAGGGAACCTCTAGGAATACCCTCCTATGTTTAAGCTAAGCCCAAAGTGCAGAAGAGATCACCCAGTCTCATTGTAGGCCTTTGACAATCCTCAATATGTTGATGAACCCCCTTTTTACCTTCTTAATGAAATATCCCTAGTCTTAAAGGTAAGAAGTGTTCTAGGATTGACGAAATGTGGTTTTTAGACCTAACACTAGGATTCCACCTTCACCTTTTATTGCTACAAAATTTAGAGATGCATCACTAATGGATTCCAATGGTTCTTCATAGCAGGAAATTGTATGGGATGAGTTGACATACATTGATATTCCTCATCAATACACTAGTTCTTTGGCATATGTTGCACATCCATCTCCATATAGTTTTGAATAATCATATTCTTCAGTTAACCCTAAGACTCGTAATCTAATCATGGAAGAATTTTAGGACAAACATCGAGACCATTGCATAGCTTCTATAGACATGTGTTTTAATGTTTTCTTACCTCATATTCCTTTTTACAATGAGAAGATATTATACATTCACTTTTTTATTTCTTTCCAAAGGGGATACATATTTTTCAATAAGCATGAATCATATTCAACATTCAAAGTCAATCATCCTCCATTATGTAAGAGACATCACATCTTGGGCACTACCTAGCTCAACTCTTCACATTTCTCTCTCTTATATGGAGATTTCTCTCACTTTCTCTAGGGTATCATTATACATGGGTACCTAATATGGACTTGATGTTGGGACCAATTTATATTTCTTCCTAAGTTACACTTGAGGTAGGATGTTGGTATAAAATTTCACTTCATTTAGGATCTAGTGTTCATCCTAAATTTAATATTGCACCTAGTTATTAAATTTACTTAGGATGTTAGGAATATTTAATTTTTCCTTCCTAGGTAGCTACTAATGATGTGTTCACCTTGAATTGAGGTACTTAACTCCACTAGTTACTCATTAATCTTTTATTTATGACAACTAGGTGTCACCTCAATTTAATCAACTAGACAATCTGTAGGATAAATCCTCTACACTTTGAGCCCTACCAAGCTTAGGAAGGTATACCTAGATACCTTCTTAAAATTAATGAAAGTTGATAACCATATAGTTCAACCAATCCCTATGGATTAAAACATTCCTAAAATAGGTTATCACACCATGTCCTCGCATTAGTTTACTAGAGTTGTAGGCCACAAATAATAAGGTAGGCTTATGGCATGTTATGGTATAGTATGAGATGCAAAACAAAAAAAATATTCCACAATTTTGTTTAGTCACAATCATTTAATTTATCAATAATCTAAATTTGAATAGCATGAATAATCCTCTTAAGAATTGTTGACTAAATTTAAAGCTTACAAAATATTTCACACAAAGTTGTAATGATAGATGTATGCATATTGGTGAAGCATAAATAATAAATAATTTATCCAAAATAGAAGAATGATTTACATTTAATTTCAAAGAGATGGATAAGCTACAATTACTAAAGACTGATGCCTAATCTTGCAACAACCAAGTCACAAAAGAGAAATATACGAGCACCATAGAAGTATCTCATAGTTTTAGATAGACCTAATGTACTTGGTTTTGTCTTGTAAAGCTTGGATCCTTCATCACCCTTATACCACCAATGATGTAAATCATTCTTATTTATCCATTTTTAGTTCAAATACACCACATATTGGAATAGAATGTGATCCTACAACTTGAACAATACTTATAAAATATTTTACAACAATCCTTTAACACAAACTAACTAGGTTTTAATACAAATGTGAAAAATGTACACTTAGAAATTTTCAAGATCCCTTGCAATATTTGATAGAAAATGAAGGAAAAACATACTAGGAGAGAGTTTTGATGAGGTGAAAATTACTCACGTGTTCAGGGAGGCTAACTCGTTAATGGGTTATGTAATTTAGGATTGATGGATCGAATTAATTGGAATACTTATGATTCATTGCCACTTAATCTTCAAAACATGTCTAATTATGACTAGTTGTCATGTTAAGGAAGTGGTTAAGAAGGGAGAAAGGTTAATATTTTATTTCTTTCTTGGCTAGTTTTTGCACGTTGAGCTCAATGCATGCTTTTATAATTATTGATTTTTAGATGTTCATGAGATTATGGGTTGGGAGCTAAGGTATGGCAATACTTGGTTTGGCAGGCTCACACGTTTTGTGGGTATTTTTTTCCTTGCCTTGTGGTTTTTTTGCCTAATTTTTCCTATGCAGAATCTTGATCAAAGAGTAGGTTGAGTGTAGTTTGTTGCATGCCGCCATGGGAGGTGCCTGTTGCAGAGTGGATTCGAGCTCTTGTGAGGAGTATAGTAGCAATAAACTTGTCTGGGAGCATCTGGAGAAGGGTGGAGTCTGCCCCTATTTGTTGAAGCTCCATGATCCTAACCCTTAGGTGACAAAAATATTTTGTTAGTGGATGGAACAATAGAATTTTGTACTACCAGGGCATGGAATTAAACATCAATGAGGACTTCATTGCTGAGGTTACTGGTCTTCCTTCTAAGGGAAAGAAATTTTATAGAGATAGGGTTGCAGCCAAGGCGACCTTAGCCAATTTCTTTAAAGGCTCAGAGAAGCAGAAGCTTAAGTTTATTGGAAGTGGTGGGTATGCTCGCAAATCTATTAAGCCACTTTGGAGGGACATTTCTCTAGCTAATATTATATATTTTTTCACTTTGGAGGGTAGGTATTTTGTTATCTATGGCTATCATTTCATGTTATTGAATCATCTACACCATAACTCTCAGGTTTCATTTCCTTTTTACCTCCTTCTTTCTATGGAAACTAGTATTGAGGTTCATAGGAAGAACCCTGGGAAGGCCATTCTTCATGAAGGCCTTATGAATCTCATTTTTTATCACATTAAGATGAAGGTGTTACCGGCTACTCCTAAGACCTCGAATCATAAAAAGGGTGGCAAAAATACTAGGTATGATACTGGTGAGTCGGTGGATGAGTGGGAAGGGGATTTTGAGTAAGAAGAATCTAATTATGAGGAGCCGTCAGAGGATAAGAGTGAGTCTGTTGATGATTCTAATGATTCAAAATCTTTTTCTAAGGGTTATGAAACTGATAATGAAATGAAGGAAGTTGTGGTGCCTTCAGTGAATAAGAATGTGAAGGGGAAGAAAAGATGACCTAAGAAAGGGAAGCATGCTATCAAGCAGGTTGTGGATGATTCAAGAGATGTGGAGAATTTCCCTATTCCTAATGTTAAAGATGTCTCAGGTGATGGCCTTGAGGGTAACGAGCAACCTATGGAGGATATTGGGTAGGAGAATGAGGGTATTGTGTGTTCCAAGGTGGTTGGTCCTAGCCAGGCTGAATTTGAGTCTCTTGTTGGTGTTGAGCAGGTTAAGGGGAGTGATGTTAAGGCAAAACGACTTGAAATTTTGGCTAACTTGGTAGACATGCCTGATAAGCACCATGTGAAAGTGGAGGTTATTGAAGTTGAGGATTCCCTTGTTGAGGAGGATTTGGAGGGAAGAGCGGGGGTTCGGGAGGAACTTGTTGAGAATGTTGATTCTCCTACTGTGCAACCAATCAATTGGGAAGAAATTAATATGGACCTGTTATGTAGAATGGCGGAGGATGAAACTCGCAATTTTCTCTCATTTGTGAAATGGATTTTATCGAAAGTGAAGGAGCTCAACTTCAAGCTTAAAAGCTAGCAAGACGTCTATGTAGCATTAGTGAATTGCAGCCAAAAGGAATAGTCTATTAAAGGTAAGGTCAAGACTATGAATGCTATTCCTGATAGACTAGCTGTTGATGTTGATAAACTTGGTAAAAGTCACGAGGATAGGTTAACCTCCCTGGAAATTGTTGTTCAAAAGATTAATGAGGAGAGTTTTGTGTTAGTAACCAATCTTGAAATCTAGTGCTAAGGGTCTCTTAGTTTTAAATTATGAGAGCTATAAAGTGGACTGAAAAATCTCTAGATCTAGGAGATCATGAGAAGGCCATTGATGAAGTTAACCACATGAATTTGGAGGAGAAGATTGAGGATAATGCCCCTAATGTGGAGAAGAATTTGGAGGTTGGCCCTTGCTTGAGAACAAGGAGCAAGACTAAGAAAAGGGCAACCATTTCGTTCGAGGACTTGAAGGATGTGGTCGAGAAACACGAGGGGGCCATTGTTGAAAATATGGCCTCAACCAATGTTCTTGACAACATATTGTAGGTTTGCTGTTGTTTTTGGTTGTTTAGCCTTATTGCTGATGTTTTGTTGTGGGGTTGCTAATGGGTTCTCTGGCTTTATCTTTTGTTAGCATTTTGTTTTTGTGGGCTGCGGGTCTTAATGTCTCTATCTTTTTAGTAGCTTCTCTCCGTTGTAAAGTGTTTTGGGGACCCTTCAAAACCTATTTTTCCTAATCAAAAACATACTAGGAGAGTCAAAAAAGGCTTACCCTAAATTTTAGACACCATCTCTTACTCAAAAAATAGTTTTGTTATAGCTCAACCAAAGTTTATAATTAATTTATGTCACAAAATGGATACAAAACTACTAGTCTAGATTGATCCTAAATTGACCCATATACTCAATATTTCTTCCAACCTAAAAGTTACCCCATAGTGAAAAATGAAACCTGTAACATAATATTTACCATATAACTATTTAGACATTTTGTGAAACCATTCTTGAGAATTATTTGTATTAAATTCTATTCTCTTAGCCTTTGAAATACTTGTCTAATGTGCTGCAAATCTTCTTTGGTCCTACTAAAAAACATAATGACACCTAAGTAAAAAATAAAAAACCCCAAAATAATTCAATACCTCATTCATCAATCTCATGAATGTGCTTAGCACATTAGTTAACCCAAAAGGCATTACTAACCACTCATACAAACCCTCATTTATCTTGAATGTGATTTTTCCATTCATCACCCTCTCTGATCCTAATATGATGATGACCACTCTTCAATTCAATCTTTGTGAAATATTTTGTGCCACTCAAATAATCCATAATGTAATCCATCCTTGCCAATGGGAATCCATACTTGATAGTGATCTTGTTGATAGCTCTTGAGTCTGTGCATATCCTTCATTCTCCATCTTTCTTTGGAGCTAAAATTGTTGGTACCTCACATGAGCTTAAACTTTCTCTAATCAAATTCCTTTCCTTAGCAACTCCTACACATGTCTATTTAACTCCATATTTTCTGTTGGTGTCATCCTTCACAAGGAAAATGCCTTATTTAATGCTCCTCCATGTCATGCATCATATGGATCATGCTATAACTAATGGAGAATCCCATTCCATCTCATAATATCAAAATTATAGGAATCAATAATTAATTTCATCATATGGATGCAAGTCCTAATGCAATATTTGGTAATGATACACCACCCTACACACTCCTTATTTTGTTAGTAGAATAATACTCTAGATCCTATTACTAGACGATCTAGTAGTCTACCACCACCTATCTACCCCATACAACAAATTGAAGAATAAACCACACATCCTATAGTGTGACTAACACATTACTCGTTGGAAAATGAAAACTATTTATCTAAATCACACTTCTAAAAAGGGTGGTCAATAAATGAATGTCATAACCAAGTATTAGAAACTACCTTATACATAAAAATCCTACTTTGTATTCCATTTTATTCTTGACCATTGAGAAATCCAACAAACACATACTAAAAAATTATCATGGATGAAATGGTTAGAAGAATGAAAAAAAGGAAAATGATTTGGCATATCTATATTTATATAGATTTGATATTCACATGATACATATATTTATCATCATTACTTATAGACATTATAAGAGGTTACAATTTAATTATAGGTGGTTCAATTAATTTGTATACATGATTTTGTGATTGCTTAGTGTTTTACATGATCTATTTTATGGTGATTTCATTATGATTTATTGTGTTCATTGATTCATCATGAAATACATGCGTATACTACTTCTTAATAGTGTCACAATATTTCCACACATACATAAGCACACAACAAATATAAAAGAATACAAGAACATACAAACATCTAATCATTGAAGTCATGAGATAACATAAAAAAATGATATATTATAATCAAATGTTCCAATAGTAAATACAATTAGCAAACACAAGTATCAATACTTTTAAGCTAGGGGAGGTTGCCTTGAGGATCCCTCGCCTATCTCACTCTTCACAGACCTACTACTAGGAGAGTGAGTCCTAGATCTAGATCCCAATCTAGACTAGATCATCACCACCATAATCCCTCAACAACATTAGATATCATCTCATAGATAGACAATACATGCTTGTGAGGATTTGTACTCCTAAAATATCACATTACTCATGATATCTCCTATAATTGGGGGCATAACAACTTTGGTATGTGCCTATGTTAGCTCTATTTGAAATATCTCTATCAACCTATATAGTCTCTACCGCTATGCACAATGTATCCTCTCTTCTTATAGTCTCACCATCTCTAGTTAGCCTTAGTCTTCTCCAACCATATTACATCCACCTCTATTAGGTATTATCTCTCTTAGCGTACTACACATGACACACTTAGTTGTGGCCATTACCAAGGATATACATGCCTGACTTAATGGAACAAATAATGGAGCAATGCAACCAAAATATTGATAATCTCTCTTTATTTGATATGTTGTTACTACTAGCACATAACCAATCAGGTACACTATTATGGTCAAGATTCCACATACCCACTCAACTACTATACCTACTCATCACATATATTATGAATATTATTTTATATATCACATGAACATCCTATTGTATGTTATTAGAAGCATAATCAATTTTGAATATGATATACTGTACACTTGGATCATTGATTTTCTAGTCATCATTGCCTACCACCTAGCATAGTAGGGCCTCTCCTTCCCATATGCCCATAGTTCTAGTGGTTTCTTGATTGTTGCTCCTATTTCTTGGGCTCCCCATCATCTAGTGGATATAATGGTGGGGGCATGATCTCTTCCAAAAAAAAAATCTATATAGGCATATATCACTCTTACATCATCTATCTTTGCTAACTCCATGACTTTTTCCTCCTTGTCATCTATCAAAGCTATTATTTATCTCTAGATTTAAACAATCAATGTTGGTGTTTCCTATAAATAAGTCACATCTTCTCAAAGTTTGCATTTTTATAACACCCTTCACTGGAAAACTAGGGGATACATCCCACATTACCACTAGGATCTCCTAATTATTCTCTTAGTTATCATATGTCCTTCGATCCCATCAATAACCCCCTATGGTCTCCATGTGATCTATGTAAGTTTTTATCTATCAAAATATATCCTCAAGACAATAGGATCCTACTTTCCATCCATTGGCCCAACCTGTTAATATCCTAGTCAAGGCTTTAGGCATTTATCTATAGTTGCCATTTTTAATGAGCAATCAGAGGATGTAGATATGTTCTCCGTCAACATCTAGGACAGAAGGGGAGATGGAAACCACGGTGGTTGCAATGGCAAGTGGTGGGCAGGGGCCCACTTTGGACATATCAATCCCATTCCCTTCGCCCATAATAATGTTCGCTACTGGTATTGCCTGCCTCTGGTTTTAATGTCTGCCTGGAACGCTGAATGTTAACCCACACCTTTTATCTTTATATTCCTCCCTTGGTCGCATTATCTCCATTCAGATTACACATTCTCTCCTGACTTCTCGTCTTTGGAAAAATGAGTATTTCAAAGGCATTGGTAGCTGTGAGTGTTGCTTCCATTCACGGATTTAGAGATCGGGGCATTCATTTCAAACATCTAAAGCTTTCATTTGGTGCTGCTGTCGCCGCTTCCTCTGTTTTAGCCCTTCACCACTCCGATGAGAGGGCGAGTAGAATGAAGAAGCAGTTGTTAGACGGTGAAGAATCGTTACGGCGTGTGATGTATCTCAGCTGTTGGTCTCCTTCATAAATGTTTATTATGTACACACCTCCATAATTGTAAATTATTCTTTTCAACCTGCTGGAAGGAGATGCAGGGGCATACTAATTACCATATTCCAATCCAGCCGGCCCCAATTTTGTACATGTTTTTCTTTCTTTTAATGAACAGATTATCAGATTACATCCATATCAATTCCAATTCGTTTTGGTCTTTATCGGCTCTTATAAATTTTTGCAATATGTTTTCATCGATGGTATGGATCGAACACGCAACCTTAGGGAATTTACTTAAGCTTTTCTCCTATCACTGCATGACAATTACCATTCTGGAAGGAAATTAAGGGTATGCCAATTACAATACCAGATTCCAATCCAGCCAAATCCCAATTTGGACTGGTATTTCTTTCTTTTAAAGAGCAGATTATTAAATTACTTAAGGAATTCACTTAAAGCTCAATCTTATCAGTGCATGACAATTTGAATTACCATTCTGAAGGAGATTTTATACTGGAGTTTCTCTCCTTTAACGAACAGATTACCTATTTAATTGCATTCATCTCAATTCCAATTTGTTTGGGGGTTTTATCGCCACATACAATTTCCGGGTGTTTTGCTTTTCGGCCAGTTGAACCCGCAACCTCCCGTTTGCACGCAAATCCGTAAAAGTTTTCTGCGAAAAAGTTGAAATTTGACGTCCATTTATACGTATTTTAAAAAATAATACTAAAATAATTGCAGACTTCCGACTACCTCGTCTTTTTAAGTATTTATTATTGCAAATAAGTAAAACTAGCATATATATATATTATTTTAATAATAATATATATAAAATACGCCGAGAGATATCCTTCTCGAGGCGCCTATAAAAAATTGATTAAAAAATAGGCGCCTCGAGAAGAATATCTCTCGGCGTATTTTATATATATTATTATTAAAATAATATATATATATGCTAGTAGCAGTCGTGGCGCAACATGAGATATCTTAAATAAAAAGTAAATTAATTTATATTTATATTTATTATTATTATATATTTTATTTAAAAATTATTATAATAATTATAATATTCTAAGTATTTATTTATATTTATTATATATTTTATTAGAAAATTATTTTATTATGAAATTATTATAATGATTAAAATATTCTAATTATTTATTTTTATTTATTATATGTTTTATTATTAAATTACTTTATTATAAAATTATTATAACAATTAAAATATTCTAATATGATCAAGGTTAGGATTAGGTTTAGCGTTGGGGTTAGTATTAGGGTACGGGAAAAGATCAGGGTTAGGGTTAGGGCTTAGGGTGAGGGTTAAGGTTAGGGTTAGGATGAGGGTTAGGGCTTAGGGTTAGGATTGGGATTAGGGTTAGGTTGAGAGTTAGAGTTAGGGTTAGGGTTTAATTAGGTTAGGGTTAGGGTTAGCATTGGGATTAGGGTTAGGGTTAGGATTTAATTAGGGTAGAGTTAGGTTAGAGTTAGGGTTAGAGTTAGAGTTAGGGTTAGGGTTAAATAATAATTTTATTATATAATAATATTTTAGTATACTTTTAGAATTAGTATACTTTATTATAAAATTATTATAATAATCAAAATATTCTAATATGATCAAGGTTAGGATTAGGTTTAGCATTGGGGTTAGTATTAGGGTACGGGAAAAGATCAGGGTTAGGGTTAGGGCTTAGGGTGAGGGTTAAGGTTAGGGTTAGGATGAGGGTTAGGGCTTAGGGTTAGGATTGGGATTAGGGTTAGGGTGAGAGTTAGAGTTAGAGTTAGGGTTAGGGTTAGAGTTAGGGTTAGGGTTTAATTAGGTTAGGGTTAGGGTTAGGATTGGGATTAGGGTTAGGGTTAGGATTTAATTAGGGTAGAGTTAGGTTAGAGTTAGGGTTAGAGTTAGAGTTAGGGTTAGGGTTAAATAATAATTTTATTATATAATAATATTTTAGTATACTTTTAGAATTAGTATACTTTATTATAAAATTATTATAATAATTAAAATATTCTAATATGATCAAGGTTAGGATTAGGTTTAGCATTGGGGTTAGTATTAGGGTACGGGAAAAGATCAGGGTTAGGGTTAGGGCTTAGGGTGAGGGTTAAGGTTAGGGTTAGGATGAGGGTTAGGGCTTAGGGTTAGGATTGGGATTAGGGTTAGGGTGAGAGTTAGAGTTAGGGTTAGGGTTAGAGTTAGGGTTAGGGTTTAATTAGGTTAGGGTTAGGGTTAGGATTGGGATTAGGGTTAGGGTTAGGATTTAATTAGGGTAGAGTTAGGTTAGAGTTAGGGTTAGAGTTAGAGTTAGGGTTAGGGTTAAATAATAATTTTATTATATAATAATATTTTAGTATACTTTTAGAATTACTATACTTTATTATAAAATTATTATAATAATTAAAATATTCTAATATGATCAAGGTTAGGATTAGGTTTAGCATTAGGGTTAGTATTAGGGTACGGGAAAAGATCAGGGTTAGGGTTAGGGCTTAGGGTGAGGGTTAAGGTTAGGGTTAGGATGAGGGTTAGGGCTTAGGGTTAGGATTGGGATTAGGGTTAGGGTGAGAGTTAGAGTTAGGGTTAGGGTTAGAGTTAGGGTTAGGGTTTAATTAGGTTAGGGTTAGGGTTAGGATTGGGATTAGGGTTAGGGTTAGGATTTAATTAGGGTAGAGTTAGGTTAGAGTTAGGGTTAGAGTTAGAGTTAGGGTTAGGGTTAAATAATAATTTTATTATATAATAATATTTTAGTATACTTTTAGAATTAGTGTTAGGTTAAGATTGATAACCAAAAGGACTGGCAAAACTACATATATCATTATACAACCTTTGCCTATTGTATTATAATAATTTTACATGTTTCTCTTCGAGAACATCTCCTTACTACATAACAATAACTCTCCCAAAATTTTCTACATAAAACTACAAAACATAATTCTACATTAAACTACCCATCCACTCCAATTTAGTAAAAGCTGAGTGATTTTTTTTTAAATTAATATTTATATAAAATATTTCAATAGAGTTAGAAAAATTTTAAGGGGGAAATTTTTTAAATAGGGTTAGAGTTAGAGTTAGGGTTAGGGTTAAATAATAATGTTATTATATAATAATATTTTAGTATACTTTTAGAATTAGTGTTAGGTTAAGATTGATTTGCAAACATTTATTAAATAATTTTTTTAAGATTTAAATATAAATCTTAAATTTGAATTTATATAAAGTGCATGGATATTTATAAGGCATTCAATTTTTTCAATTTTATAGATCAAATCAAATTTCATATATATATATATAATTGCAATTAGGGTTAGGATTACGGTTAGGGTTAAGGTTAGATTTAGGATTAGGATTAGGGTTAGGGTTAGGGTTTAATTAGGTTAGGTTTAAGCGTAGGGTTAGGGTTAGGATTATGGTTAGGATTAGGATTTAATTAGGGTAGAGTTAGGTTAGATTTAGGATTAGGGTTAGGGTTAAGGTTAGATTTAAGATTAGGGTTAGGGTTAGGGTTTAATTAGGTTAGATTTAAGTGTAGGGTTAGGGTTAGGATTAAGGTTAGGATTTGAGTTAGGGTTATATAATCATATTATTATATAATAATATTTGAGTATATTTTAGTATACTTTTAGAATTAGGGTTAGGTTAAGATTGATTTGCAAACATTTATTAAATAATTTTAAAAAAAATTAAATAAAAATCTTAAATTTGAATTTACATATATATTTAATTTCAATTATCATTTATATAACATTGATTTTTTTAAATCATTTAAAAACTGAAAATGACATTGGATAAAATGTGTAAAAAAAATTTAAACATTTGCTTATAAATATTTAACTTATATTTGAGGCACCATTTAATATTTCATATAGATTTCACACACATCCACTTTAAAAGTATATTTAATACTACACATTTTAAAAAACCACATACATTACAAATAATGAGTAGCACAAAATATGTTATCAAAAGAAAAAAGTTAGAAATGGAAGTGTTATATGCTACCACACATCCTTTTCATTTCTTTTAAAAGAATTTTTTTTTATATTATAATATAAGTTAAACAAAATTAATAAATCTTTCCTACAATGTGTAGAAAGTTTGTAAATATAAGAAGCATTTAAGGTCAAATAAGAAGTGATTATACTAATAACATCTCATTGTAATGGTGCAAATACATTACAAATTCTTCAGCAATGAGATCGGTATTACGACCTTTATTTTGATAGTGATCTTCATATACTTCTTTGAGCATATTTGGAAATGCAGCTACTATAGTATATGCCTCATGAACTTTTTTTGCAATAGCTTCCATTGTCATTATTTCTAGTTCCTCGACATCATCATCAATCATTAAGCTTGTATTTTCAATTTCTTTGACAATCTTATTACAACACTCTAAAACTGTTCTTGCACATTTGTCGATAGGGGTTTCAACAAAATCATTTGACCTTACAGAGACAGTTGGGCTTTCAACTATGATTTCTGATTCATTCTGTGAATCTTCCATTTTCAATTAGATTATTTGCTGAAAATAAAAGAACAATAAAATTAAGGTTAGCATTTAAGAATGATAAGAACAAAAGTGTCTATAATTTTTCATAAAATAAAATTCAAAAATATTTTTTTTAGTAACAAATACTGCATAAAATAAATAATGAAAAAACTTTATATATATTTGAAACAACACAAAAAAACATAATTTCATAATCTTGACAAAATTAAACTTTATATTTGATTGAATTTAGGCATAAATACTATATTTAAAGATTCATTTTGTAAAAACTTGTTAAATAAGAGATTTAAAAATACTTCCACTTAATTAAACATTTATGCATGTGTAATAAATGTAACACACATTTTTTTTAAATATTTTCAAAATTGAATATACTCATAGACACAATAATTATATAGTTTGGGAACATTTGTCACATAATTTATGTACAATCATTTCATCTAATTAACCATGGATGCACTGGTAATAGCTCTCCATCTTCAGTATCATCAAGATTAGTCCGAACTTTAATTGTCAACTTGGACTTTACAGCAAACAAAGTAGGTATACCATAGTTCTCATGTAACAATCTAAATGATGGCATTACCTGATGCACCATGAATCTAATGGTGTACCTGAACTTAAGAGTTGCAAGAATCCATTCTTCAGGTGGGCCCATGTGATAACTAATTCTGGATTGTCCCTTAAGAAATCTCATGAACTTCATACTCAATTCATCAGATAGTGTTTGTCTTTTGATATTTACCGTTGGTCTAATTGTGATTTTCCAGATGCATCCGACAAGGTAAAGATCTCGAATCTCATGGTAAAGAGCAATTGACCAATCACAAAAATCTATAATCTCAATCTGTAGATGATGAAATTCGACATCTAGACTCATTTTGATCTTTGATTCATACAAGGAGTTAAAGTATATAGCATAATTGGGAAATTTTATTTGAGAAGTCTGTGGTCCATTGTTATTTATTCTCTTCACCATCCTATCTCTCACCCAATATCGAACACTCATTTCCTCTATACGAAGGAGGATATGGGGTGGAAGATGTGGGTGATACTTTGACAACCAATTGTGCGCCCATGCTGTACGGATTGGATCTGACATTTTGCTGTTGTGCATGAAAATTATTATTAGCTCTTGTATTACCATTAAATAGAAAAATAAATAAAAAATTTAATGTCTAAATGTTATAATCTTGGAAATTTAGAAATTTATAAGTTTATAAGTTTATAAATTTATAAACTTAAAAGTTATAAATTTATAAGTTTCTTCATTCTAGTATATTTTAGTATTATCTATATTAAATTTCTACATAAAATTGCAATAGGCACTTTTAGTATCTATTCATATTTTTATGTTGTTTTTTTAAAATATTTTTTAATAAAAAGTAATTATTTATAAAGATAAAACATAAAACAAATGTGTTATATATATATATATATATATATATATATATATATATATATATATATATATATATATATATATATATTTATTTATAAATTTAAGAAATATTCAAAACAAAGATATCCCTTGTTGCTTTTTAATTGAAAAAGAAGATCACAAACTTATATAAGTTTTTAGAAACTTATAAATTTATAAAATTATATATGTTAATCTATATTTATGTTAAACTTATATATATACATTTATAAACTTAGATATGTTAAGATATATATGTATTGATTTTTTTAATTTATAAATTTTAGAAACTTTTTTAATGTCTAATAAAATAAATTTATAAGGTGAACGATAAATTTATAAGTTTATAAATTTATCAACTTATAAATCTTAAATTTAAGATATAAGATAGCTTATAAATTTATTGAATAATTGTTTCTTCAATTGAAGTTTTGATATTAAATTAAAGATTAAAGTTATAAGTTTATAAATTTATAAACTTTGAATTTTCAAATTGATCTTAAATTAAAGATTAATGTTATAAGTTTATAAATTTTAAATTTTAGAAACTTATATATGTTTAGATATATATATTTATTTTTTTAATTTATAAAAAAATTATAAACTTATAAGTTTGTAAGTTTTTAGAAATTTAGAAACAAAGATATCCTTGCTGTTTTTTGCAAATTTATAAGTTTATAAATTTTAGAAACTTACATATCTTAAGATATATATGTATTGATTTTTTTAATTTATAAATTTTAGAAACTTTTTTAATGTCTAATAAAATAAATTTATAAGATGAACGATAAATTTATTAAGTTTATAAATTTATCAACTTATAAATCTTAAATTTAAGATATAAGATAGCTTATAAATTTATTGAATAATTGTTTCTTCAATTGAAGTTTTGATATTAAATTAAAGATTAAAGTTATAAGTTTATAAATTTATAAACTTTGAATTTTCAAATTGATCTTAAATTAAAGATTAATGTTATAAGTTTATAAATTTTAAATTTTAGAAACTTATATATGTTTAGATATATATATTTATTTTTTTAATTTATAAAAAAATTATAAACTTATAAGTTTGTAAGTTTTTAGAAATTTAGAAACAAAGATATCCTTGTTGTTTTTTGCAAATTTATAAGTTTATAAATTTTAGAAACTTACATATCTTAAGATTGTTGGGAATGTGAAGCCCAACGGTCACATGACCATTCACCTTCTCCCAACTGTTCGTTTCATACGCTTATATAAATGGTGTGCAACCCATGTATGATGTAGACTGGATATTGATTAGTACAAGTGTTCCCTGCTTAAGAGTGGACGTAGCCATTAATTGGTGAACCACTATAAATATCGTGTCTCATGTCTTTGCGTGTTTGTTTAATTTACTTTCTACTGGTTTGTGTTGTTTAAATATGTTTTTCTTTGCTTGTTTAAATTTACAATTGGTATCAGAGCTGTGGTTGGCTTGAGCAGAGATGGAAGAAGAAGAAGGAGATAAAATTTGGAAGATGTATGGTAGTTTTACGTTCCATGTTTCTCCGTGCTTCAAGCGTTGTGTACACTGGTGGGATGGCTGGAAGAAAGAGGAGAATCCAGCTAAAGAGGAGGTTGCTAGGATTGTTTCTTACTCCTCTCTTGAGGCATCTATGGCATGTATTGGCCAAACTGTTAATGGACGAAAAATTGATGCCATTCGTGTGGTGAAGGTTGAACACCATGATGCCTCGGTTGGGATTGACGATGGTCCCTGTGTTGAGTTTGGAACTTCTTGGCAGAAAGAATCTGACAAAGAAGTTGTTGTTCAAGAAAAGCATCACAAAGAAGAAGAACTCAGAAGATTGTGGGAGGAAGAGTGTATGCCATTAAAAACCCAAGTTGAATCTGCTGTGGAGTTTGCCTCCCGAGATGAGGAGGATGCAGATTGGAGTGAGGTAGCACGACAATAGAGCCTGGAAGTAATTGAGGCTTTGGAGGGCTCTACAAATTGCATGGCTTTGGCAAAGACGGAGGGAAGTCAAAATGACAACGTCATAGAGTCCGTGCTGGGCGATGTAAGACTCTTCCAGATTATCGACAAGGAAACAATATTATTGAATGGCAGTGATGTTGGCAAGGTTTGCGAGAAATCTTGCCATGACTTTGCTGTATTGGAGTATCCGACGGTGGAGATTATATGTGATGTGGATCTTGATTCGTTCAGAAAATTGCTGATGCAGACCACAAAGAAGCTCTGTTTTGAATCAAATAAGCTTGCAAACGAATGGGAAAATGATGATTCACATCCCAAGCAAATAATTTTGAAGCCTCTGAGTGGCCTAATGACGAATAGGGTTCTTGAATGCCATTCGAGGAGGAAAAACGAAAACGGAGGAGAACAAGATGATGGAATGGATCCGGTTGTTATCGACTCAGTCATTGGGTGTTCAAAAGATTCGAAAGGGGAGACATTTAAGCGCAAGATGTGTACTGAAGACTTAGATGTGTCAAAGTGGTCCAGAGATGCTGGAAAGGAGAGGAAAGATTCCTATGATAGGCATGTCAGTCATGAGAAATCTGACAGAATTAGGGATTTGTTTGAAAAAGCCAAATCTCACGCACCATGCATTGATGAAGTTGATGTGGTCATGGAAGGCGAGAAGCCTACAATTATTACGAATATGGAGAGACAGAGAGAACTTGAAGGACTTTTGAAGCATCAAGCTTTTCCAAAGTTTGCACACTGCAACCGAATAGAGTCTTTACTTCAGGGAAGATTTCTGCATATAGGACCTAGAACGGAGTTGGAGAGCAATGTCGAGAATCTAAAGGGGTTAATTGATGAAATTCACAAAATCGTTTCATCGTTCGTGAAGCCTGAGTTTTATGTGGGGATTTTGTCTTTTGTTGACAAGGACCAACTCGAGCTTGGCTGTGCAATTCTCACGCCAAATAAGGCTCTTTTTGTCGTTGGTCTTCTGCAAGATGAGGTAGCTCTCATGGTGTTTGAGAAAGATAAAAGACCTTTAAATTTTCTGTTAAGGGGGAGCACAGGAGCAGGAGCTTGTGATGGAGGAGTGTATTTTGCACCCGTGAGAAGTTTTGTTCCTGAGTATAGATTAATGGGTGCGTTTGTGCTGGGTAAAGTAATAAGAAATGAGGTTTTTGACTCCGGTTTGACTTGGAGAAGACTAATTCGTAGTGTTCGTGAACAGAACTTGGCGAAGTTAAAATCTTCAATGGGCCTGGTTGCAATATGAGAATTGAAGTGGAAGCAGGGATGTCACCGTGCATGGCTGTGCCAGTTGGACTTCAAGGGGGAGATTGTTGGGAATGTGAAGCCCAACGGTCACATGACCATTCACCTTCTCCCAACTGTTCGTTTCATACGCTTATATAAATGGTGTGCAACCCATGTATGATGTAGACTGGATATTGATTAATACAAGTGTTCCCTGCTTAAGAGTGGACGTAGCCATTAATTGGTGAACCACTATAAATATCGTGTCTCATGTCTTTGCGTGTTTGTTTAATTTACTTTCTACTGGTTTGTGTTGTTTAAATATGTTTTTCTTTGCTCGTTTAAATTTACAAAGATATATATGTATTGATTTTTTTAATTTATAAATTTTAGAAACTTTTTTAATGTCTAATAAAATAAATTTATAAGGTGAACGATAAATTTATAAACTTATAAATTTATCAACTTATAAATCTTAAATTTAAGATATAAGATAGCTTATAAATTTATTGAATAATTGTTTCTTCAATTGAAGTTTTGATATTAAATTAAAGATTAAAGTTATAAGTTTATAAATTTATAAACTTTGAATTTTCAAATTGATCTTAAATTAAAGATTAATGTTATAAGTTTATAAATTTTAAATTTTAGAAACTTATATATGTTTAGATATATATATTTATTTTTTTAATTTATAAAAAATTTATAAACTTATAAGTTTGTAAGTTTTTAGAAATTTAGAAACAAAGATATCCTTGCTGTTTTTTGCAAATTTATAAGTTTATAAATTTTAGAAACTTACATATCTTAAGATATATATGTGTTGATTTTTTAAATTTATAAATTTTAGAAACTTTTTTCATGTCTAATAAAACAAATTTATAAGTTGAATGATGAATTTATAAACTTATAAATTTCTAAGTTTCCATATTTTAATAATCAATTTGATTATTTTAGATTCAATTGATCGAACTTGCATTAAATGTATTGATAGGCACCAATCCATAAGCTAATATATTTTGTCAAATAGTTTGCATTTCCTTGACTTATTGTTTGTATTTTATTTATCATAAGAATATATTTATGTGGTTATAACTCTTTTACTTGGAAGAAGTTAAGAAAAGTAAATAAAGAGCACAAAATTTGATCAAAACATCATAAATACTTTTGAAATTAAAAGAACACTTTACACTTTGTTGTGTAGTGGTTTTTAAGAACAAAACTTTGGAGATTATGGCTTTAATCCAGGGAATTAATTATTCCTAATTTTTAAAACAACAATTTTCTCTAACTTAAATTTTCTTTATAAGCAGCAGATATAAAACAATTTTAAAAACAATCATCACGGGAATAATGAAGCACCATTTTACAGTAGTTTAATTGCTCACTTACATGCAAAAGAGACAGTTTTAGCATTTGATACGCCTCACTACTCTTTCAGATTTGTAACAGTAGTTTCATAATTTGTTACAACTGAAAACTACTAATTATTGTTTTAGATTTTCAAACGCCATAATAAACTACTTTTTCTCATGACAGATTCGATATTCTATTAATTGTATTCTGTCAGATTTCATTCCCAAAGATGCTAAAAAGGCCCGTAATAAAATAATATAATAATCTATTGAGATATGAAAGAGAAACCAAATCTCTTCTTTTGAAAGCTCATCCTTTTTTTTACGAGGAACTTGTCAATAAGGAACTTTTCAACGAAGTAAAGGAATCGCATGTTAAAGCGATTTTCACAGAATTGTTGATTGTTCTCTGGTATAATGGGATCTGCCTCGTATTTACTGTTGGTGCCAAAGCAGAAATTCTATGTGAGCTTTATGAAATTGAGGAGATAATATATAATATACACACAGATTCTTTTATAGTCATGAAAGGAAAAAATGGAGAAGTAAGCATGCAAACCAGGAAGGTTGAACATATCCGACATAGAATTCAAGGTGCATGGAAAAACCTAATTGAGACAGAGCATGCAGTTCAATGGGTGGATTTGGACGTGCCCAATTGTTTGTGTATGATATATATTGAAAATAGAAATTTGTTCAAATTTTTTGATTTACGAAATTATAAGGAACAATTTAATGTAGAAAATGAAGCTAAAGAGTATCGGGACTTCAGATTTGGTAATCCTTGAAATAGAGAAATGGTGATGTTCCACGCCACACATATGATGTTAAGAATTGAGAACATTTGAAACTTATTTCAAAGGACAAAGGCCGTCCTACTGAATTACGAATCAAGGTGCATGGCAAAACCTAATTGAGACAGAGCATGCAGTTCAATGGGTGGATTTGGACGTGCCCAATTGTTTGTGTATGATATATATTGAAAATAGAAATTTGTTCAAATTTTTTGATTTACGAAATTATAAGGAACAATTCAATGTACAAAATGAAGCTAAAGAGTCTCGGGACTTCAGATTTGGTAATCCTGGAAATAGAGAAATGGTGATGTTCCACGCCACACATATGATGTTAAGAATTGAGAACATCTGAAACTTATTTCAAAGGAAAAAGGCCGTCCTACTGAATTACGAAAAATGTTCTTCAACAGATCAGATTAAAAGTTTTTACTGGTCTTTAAAAGCTTTGTATAAACAGCTAAATAGAAATAACAAAGGAAGAGAAGCCAGACTAAAATAAAGGATTCTAAATTAATATATAGAAGTTTCGTACATAGGGCATACCTGATTGACTCTTCCAACCTTCGTCTAATCTTCGTCCACTTCTCTCCCACTTCAGATCTTCAAGCACCTATATTGGCAATGTATTACTGCAGATACCAAGATCATCCTTACTAAGCGACCATATGTTTTATCGAATACTCACAGAAAATGTATTTCCAGTATGAAATGTATATAGAAGTTTCATACACAAGGCATACCTGATTGATTCTTCCAACCTTCGTCTAATCTTCGTCCACTTCTCTCCCACTTCAGATCTTCAGGCACCTATATTGGCAATGTATTACTGCAGATACCAATATCATCCTTACTCAGTGAGCATATGTTTTATCGAATACTCACAAAAAATGTATTTCCAGTATGAAATGTATATAGAAGTTTCGTACACAGGGCATACCTGATTGATTCTTCCAACCTTCGTCTAATCTTCGTCCACTTCTCTCCCACTTCAGATCTTCAGGCACCTATATTGGCAATGTATTACTGCAGATACCAATATCATCCTTACTCAGTGAGCATATGTTTTATCGAATACTCACAAAAAATGTATTTCCAGTATGAAATGTATATAGAAGTTTCGTACACAGGGCATACCTGATTGATTCTTCCAACCTTCGTCTAATCTTCGTCCACTTCTCTCCCACTTCAGATCTTCAGGCACCTATATTGGCAATGTATTACTGCAAATACCAAGATCATCCTTACTCAGCGACCATATGTTTTATCGAATACTCAGTGAGCATATGTTTCCAGTATGAAATGTCAGCATTTAGATGCTACCTTTATCGTACCATTGGCAGACCCTTGGATGTCCATCGGTTACTCTTCCTCTTCCGCTCCTCCACTATCATATAATGACTCTTCGAATGCCCACTACTCGCATCCACTTCCATCGGTTACTCTTCCTCTTCCGCTCCTCCACTATCGTACGGTGACTCTTCGATTGCCCACTACTCGCATACACTTCCATCAGTTACGTTTGGATTCTTTTTTATGTACACGGGTCTTTGGAGGCCTATACCACTGTAGAACGCCTCTCGGCGTAATTAGCACCCTAAGGAAGTGTACTAGTGATGTTAGATTAAAAATTATTTCAAGTAATTGAGGAATAGAATAGAAAGATTTTATTTATTTATTATTTTTATCTGTATATGTATTTTAGGTCATATTGTATGATTGACTGTTAGTTTCCATTTTCCACAAAATCATTAAATTGATATCTTAGAAGTTTAAAAAAGAGGGAGATATTCTTATACTCATTTTTTGCAAGTCCCATAAATCAAGGTGAGTAGGTTTCAAACCTAAAACTCAAGGACTTCATATATTAAGCTAGAGTTTAAATCCATATAAAAGGGTTAGATTCATAATCACATGATCAATTTCAGTTTTATAAGGTAATTCCACAATTGTAGAAGTCACCCTTATCACTAGGCAAAATTTTCACTAATTCATGTGTTATTCAAATGATAATCCTCAATCTTGTAGTGTATGGGTGAATCAATTGGAAAAATTTGGCAAAGTCGAGTCGAGTTCAAACCAAGAGCTTAGTACCTTTATTTATTATTAAAATTTAGTGCATTATTTTGAATAATTACTGCTCCAATTATTGATCTTAGGGTTACTTATTTATCAATGATAATTAATTAATTTATCCTAGGACATTTATGTAAGATTTATTTATATATATATATTTTTTTTATTCAAGGGGTAAACGTTTTTGACCGGAGCTATGAACCGGATACAACCATTCAACAATACCACCCCAACGGGGTTTGAACCTTGGTGGCAAGAACAACAATGCCACCTATAAACCATCACACCATGCCAATACCGTCAAGATTTATTTATATTTTATATATTTGGTGAATCCAAATTTCTTACACCCTGTAGGGTTTGTTCCTTTTATACTATGGCTACAAATCTAATATTTGTGATTGTACATTATTTATCATCTCATATTTGTGGTTGTACATAATTTATTATTGATTTGATTAGGTTTTGGATCCAACATTTTTTGTGTTCCATTGCTATAGTTCAATTAGGGTCTAGGTTTTCATTGTTGATACCTATTTAGTTCATACCCACGTACCCTTTGAGCCATTCCTTATTCATTGATTATTTCTTATGAACTCCCACGTGCCATTGAATTTAACTTTTATCCATGTGTGCCTCACCAAATTTGATGTGTTCCTTTATTTCTCATCATTTGACTCTTTTATCCTTGACAATTTAATGCATTTTAATCATATGAATGGGGATTATTGTTTATGGAATTATTATTTAGTAATGGTTATGATCTTTTCTCCTTCACAAAGTTGGTGATTTGTCATCCTTCTCTTTTGGATACCCTCAACTCACTTATCCATGGCTTCCATGACCCTACATATCCTACAACGAGTGCTAGTGATGAGCACACTAATATATTGACTATAAGCACTTTTCCTTTGCATGCTTTAGGTTATGGTGTTGATATATAGGTTGTCTGATAGATATCCATGATGATGTGTATCTCGTGGTACATTACATATTGATATTATTGATTTAGAAAAAAATATTGCATGATGAATTTGATAGTTCTCATGACACTTCATTATGCTTCAAGCCATTCTTGCTTTCTAATTATGAGTTTTAGTTTATGATAACTTATTCATAAGTGAAATTAGACTTAATTTTCAAGGGATAGAGAATTCAATTGGTTTGATTCCATTTGCTAGCTTGTATTACATTTATGGTATTGAAACATGATTTTCTACTATACTTTCTCTTGCCCTAGTTTGTGTAAAGATAATTTGGACTTCTCTAGTCCTATTGACATATCTTTTTATCCTTATCTATCCTCTTCATCTAATATCCTTATGTAAAAGATATTATATATACTCCTATGAGATCTAAAATGTTATTATTAAGAGAGATTTGATTTCCCTCGATCTCCACTTATATTTTATATAGTACCTACTTCATTGGGTTACCATTCAGTAGGTCATGCCTATTAAAGGATGGATGGGTCAAAGTGTCACATCTAATCAACTATTTTTTCCTTATATTACTCTATAGTTACTTGATCCACCTAAGATTACATCCAAGGCACATAAGGAATATCATATTATTGATTATTTATGAAATACACAAGTTAAGGTAAACCTTTCTATTTTATATTGTACATCACTTATATATAAGGAGATCATATATATAGATTTAGAAATTATACAACTGCATTATGTTATTATTCATAGGCAATGACTTCTTTCATTACATCCATTAGGTCCTAACCCAATCATAATATTTCATTTGATAATGTTGCTATTCCACCCAAGTTATTTATTAGTTTGTGTAAACATTTAATTTCACTTAGAATAGTGTTCATCATAAGTGTACTATTGCACCTAATTATTAAGTTTACTTGGGATAATAGGAATATTTAATTATTCTCACCTAGGTAGCTAATAATAACGTGTTCATCTTGACTTGATGTACTCAAGTGTCATGGCTACCTCATTAGTCCTTGATTAATGGTAGATAGAGGTCACCTTTATTTAGTCAAGGCCACATCTAGGTCTCAATTAGATTAAGTTAAATCGTCTCTTACTTAGGAATGATTAAGATTTAAACTCTTACCTCTTTACCATGTCATCTCCTTGATTCATGAATCAAAGTCGTCTATGTATTTGTAATGATGTTATATAATAATAAATATAGATATTTTTATTCATTTCCTCATTTTGTGATTAGCTCATAGGCATTAATTCCTAGGTAGATTTAATGTTTATGAAAAATTATAACATTGTATCAAAGCAATGTTATAGGGCTAGTATTTTTTAGGTTTGAGGAGCACGTAAATATAAGCTTCTATCATATCTAGTGAATGGTAGAGCTATTTTGAATTATCACTATCTCTAGAACAATTGAATTAGTTAGGATTAGTTGTTGGTTCATGTAGATGTGATAGTTGGAAACTTATCAACTAGAGGAAGGGTTTACTTTGATTTTTTATAGGGGTCTTTTGCTAGAAGTAAGTTGTTAAAAAATTGATTGTCATTGCATCCAAGAGGGCCAAAAACTTATGTATTGACATTTTTTTTTTGCATTTGAATTAGTTGAAAAAAGAAAGAAAAAACAACCTAAATATTTGTATGGCATCTCTACACAAGTTTGATGCAACTATTTTTAAATATTATTTTTACTACACCTAGTATTTTTTATTAAAAAAAATAAAAGAAAAGTTAAAAAAATTATCAAAATATTTTATTATTTTCTTGAAATCTTAAGCACTCTTATTTCCTATCTCCATGGATGTGTTATTAATTTGAATGATTGAACAAAAATGTGTTTGTTATTTAACTACAATGACAAGGTCTACAAACTAATATTTTTAATAATTTTTTAGGGCATTCTATATAATATTGAATGAAATGATTTCCCTATCACTACCATTACCATAATTAGGAAATTGTATGGAGATCTTGAACCTCCAAAAAATTGAGATGTTCCCTTAGTTAACTTTGCATATGTGGATAAAACTAAAATAATCAATCCTCTTGGTGCCCATCTATAGTCATTGATAACCATATCATTGATGTAAGAAGTTTATGGAATGTTTAATGTAGTCATTCAACGTGTATTACTATTCCAACACATCTAGTAGCTTCACCAATCACTGATAATCAAGCATCTAGTGTGGAAATATTGTAGAATGATTAGTGTAGTCAAATGTCATGCATTGTGATTCCATTGCCATCTCATATTGACACTATAAAGTTTCAAGTGGCTTCATCAATAACATTGATTAATTCTTCACAATTGGACATCTTGTGGCATATGCAGTGTGATCACATAACATGTGTTGGATATTGGGACTCAAGTTTGCAATGCCATAATTTTCTCAATTACTAGTCCTTTATGTGCTTAGGTTGAACATTTTTCCCATCACATTGTTGGTTAACAAATTGGTCTTTATGTATTTTATATTTTCAACTCTGTATTTCCCTTTTGATAAAGAGAATACAAACCAACAATAGGGTGAGTTTTCTTGCTTTTTATTACAGTCACCCTTTGGCTTTTTAGAGGTGCAACTCCCTCTTATGATGATATTGTTCTTTTTGAAGAAAAACTAATGGGGTATGCTTTTTACCAGAAATCAAGAAAGACATAAACATTTATTCAAATTGAAAAGAAGGAATAATATCTAGAAAAACTTTTATGCTTATAAATATACAAATTCTACAAGGAAATAATTAGAGCACAAACATAATTATCTCCTTAAGAAATAAATGATTTCCTTAATAAAGTGTTTACCAATAAGAGAAGATCAAAGAGTCAAAAAATGATTATCACACTCACATAGAAGAATAATAATACAAAAATCAATTATAGCACACAAACAATAATAGATCTCTTATTCTCTAAATATTTGAAATTCAATGTTCACAAACTTACAACCTTCTCAAAAATTGGTAATGTGTCCCCTTTTCCTCTTTCCCTTATAAAAAAAAGACCCTTGCAAAATATCTTGATTACATATTTAAAATTCTAAATGTAATTGAGTAACTAATCCTTGAAAGATGGACTTTTTAAATTAATTTATAAAGAAAATTTTATGTCATGACTTTAAAAAATAAACAATCCCATGAATGAAACAAATTATTGATATGTCAAAAAAATGGTGAAGGGTTGGAACAAGAGAGTTTTTGGGGATGTCTTTCTAAAAAAAAGATCCTTAGGAGATAAGCTGAAGGTCACACAAAAAAGAATGGAAGAGGGGGATGTTAGCCTGTTGACCTATAACTAAGAAAGAGAGAGTTGTGTGGAATGGGAACAAATCTTGAAGAAGGAGGAGATATTCTGGAAATAGAAATCTAGAGTCCAATGGTTGTAGGAGGGAGACAAAAACACCTCTTTTTTCCATGTTTCTGCCCTTAAACACAAGAAAAGGAACTAGATTTCTAAGCTTCAAAATGAGTAGGGGGTTGTGGTCAGCATGCCCTCCCAGATAGGGCTTGTGACGTCAGGTTACTTTCAAATGGCTTACTTGGCTCTTGATGAGGTCCCCAATTTGGCTATGGACAACTTGTTGCTAGACCCTTTCCCTTCCACCGTAACTCAAAATGATAATGACAACATCCTTTGTCTTGTCACTCCTGAGGAAGTACGTATGAATATTTTTAGTATGGGTTCCTACAAGGCACCTGGTCCGGATGGGTTCCCTCAACTTTCTTCCAAATATTTTGGGACATTGTTGTGGGGGACCTTGTCCTAACCGCCAGGAATTTCTAAAAATTTGGTAAGATCCTCTAACTGTTGAATCACACCTTTATTTCCCTTGTTCCCAAGGTTGTTTAACCCTAGTCTATGACTGACTTTAGGCTCATAAGCCTTTGCAATACCATCTACAAAATCTTTTCTAAAATCCTGGTGAACCGCCTGAAACCCTTGCTTGAAAAAATGATAAGCCCTACCCAAAAAGGTTTTGTTCTGGATCGTCATATCTTGGATGCCAACATAACCACCCATGAAATTTTACACTCCATGGAAAGATGCAACAATGTCAGTATGGCCTTCAAATTGGATATTTCAAAAGCATATGATAAGGTGTTATGGGACTTTATTCCCAAAGTTCTATCTAAGTTTGGTTTTGAATGAAAGGTGATTAACCTCTTAATGGAATGGATTACCACTATTAGATACTTTGTTTTGGTGAATGGGATCCCCTTTGGATTCTTCAATGCTGGGAGGGGTATCAGTTAGGATGATCCTCTCTCGCCCTATTTATTTATCATGGTCATGGATGTTCTGAGTAGGAACATATCCAAACTCTTGTCAGAGGGCGCTATCAAGGGGGTTAAACTTTCCACTTCATTGGAACCCATTGTTATCCAACAATTTGTTGATGATACAATACTCTTTGGGAAGGCTTCAGTGATTGAAGCCAGGAAATGGAAAAGTTTCCTTAGTAATTATGTTGCTTGCTTTGGCCAGTGTATAAATTATAACAAAAGCATGATTTACTTCTTCAACAACACTCTTTCTCTCCAAGCTTGGGTAACTATTGTCCTGGGTTGTGTGAGTGTCTCTCTCCCTTCGGTGTATCTTGGGCTTCCCCTTACTGTCAAGGAAGTCACTCCTTTTTGGAACACTATTCTCAAGAGGATCCAAAGGAAACTAGCAGGGTGGAAAGGCACCATTCTCAACCATGTTGGTAAATTTCAACTTTGGTCTGCTACTCTTCAAGGGTTCCCTGTCTACTTCCTTTCTATCTTTAAGATCCCCAGATATATTGTTGAGAAGTTTGAAAAAATTCAAAGGAACTTCTTATGGTTAGGGACTGAGAAGAAAAAGAATTTTTCTCTAGTTAGCTGGGACAAAGTTTCTATGCCTAAATATTGTGGTGGGCTTGGGATCAAGAATGCCCAATGCACCAATAAAGCCTTACTTGTGAAGGTTGGTTGGGACCAATTAAGGAATAAAAAATACTGGTGCAAGATCATGAATGCTAAGTATCCTGGCAATAGAACCATGATTAAATGCCTCTCTGATGATCACCCTTCTGGATCTTTGGCATGGAAGAACATTTGTAGAATGCAAAGGCTACTCATGTCCAAGATGAAATGGAAGCTTGGGAATGGTAATAAAATCATATTTTGGGAGGACCCTTGGTTGCTTGACTCCCCCCTTTCACATTCTGATTTGAGGAACCTAAGGAGACCTGCTCAACTCTTCTTTGGTGAGTACATATGTGACAACCTTCTTGGTCAATTGGTTGCTAGGAATTGGAAATATTTACTTCTTTGTTGCCCCTTGTCCCTAGAATTGCTTATTTTGGCTAAGTCTCTACAAGCGTTGCTCTCCCTCACCAGATTACCTCTATCCAACTTTGAGGATGAATTCTACTGGACCAAAGATAGGTTGGAAAATATTTCGATCATAATGGCTTACAATCTGTTGTCAGTTTAGGGTGATGTTAACAAACCTTAGAAATAGGTCTGGAATAGGCACATGATTTCGAAAATCAATTTCTTCTAGTGGACGACCTACCATAATAGGATCTTAACTCAGGATTACCTAAGGAAAAGGGGGTTTTAGATCCCCAATAGGTGTTTTTTGTGTAAATGCAATGAAGAGTATGTTGATCATTTATTATTGCATTGCTCATTTGTTGTTGGTGTTTGGGAGCTAGTTTTTGAAAAGTTAGGCACCCACTGAACTATGTGTAGGGACATCCAATCCTTCATTTTGGGTTGGTTTGGGCCCTTTCAACATCCTATCCCTAGGGATATTTGGAACCAGGTCCCCCCATCATCTATTGGTGCTTGTGGAAAGAGAGAAACAACTGGATATTCAGGAACATTGAGATGAGCCCTGAGGAGGTATTTGGTATAGGGCTAAGACTTATTTCTGAAAATGTTTCAATTTACAAGGGGAAAACCCCAGACAAAGCCCATACTAAGTGGGGGATCAAAATGGCTAAAGCTTGGAACAAGAATATTGAGATCAAATCCTTTAACAACTCTAAGGCCCAAGCTAGGCGTGACATGGTTTGGAAGGATCGTGGATGGCATAAACTCAATTTTGATGGTGCAACCAAGGGGAACCCAGGTAGGGCTAGCATCAAGGACATTATCAGGGATAGCAAAGGTAACTTTGTGGTTGGTTACTCAGGGGGTATATGGATTTAGACCTCCGTGACTACGGAAGCTAGGGTGCTACTAAAGGTCATCTAGTTAGCTGTTATTATGGGGATAAAGAAACTGCACATAGAAGGGGATTCCAAGTCAATGATTGATTCCATGAAAGGTGGCAGATTATTAGGATAGAACAACAGAGACATCTTATTAGATATTAATCACTTGGTGTTGAAGCTAGATATGAAGATATTTACTCATATCTTTTGTGAGGGAAACCAAGTTGCTGAAACCTTGGCTAATCTTGGCTCCTATTGGAGCATATCCAAGTGTTGGAGGAATATTGGGAACTTACCGCAAGATTTACAAGGAATTATCCTTAAGGAACAAGTCACCTTTGTTAACCATGATGTTATCTAAAATTGTGATTATCAAGGCTTTTTGGGTGGTCCACATATTTATCCTTTGGGTGATGTGGACGAAGATGGATGATGAGGTGTTAATTACGTGGAAACATTTGAATTATGGGGTGAAGGTTATGATTACAAAGCTAATAATGAGGAGTGATGGGAAGTAAAAAGGGTTAATGACTAAGTGTGGTTGGGCCATACAAAAATTTAATTTGCGGTCTTGTCATATCCCCCGTAAATTATTACAAATTTCTAATTTCAAATTTGATATGACTATATTTCTTATTGGATGGAGTTTATGCTTAGTCTCATTAACATCGCTAAAAGGTTAATCATGACAAAAGGTAGAGATTTAGGGAAGACTAAATTTGGCCTCATGGCCATTTATCATTGGTACTTGTGCAAATGCAACTCAGAAGGAAGACCTTTCATTGTCATCATTTCTCACAAACATTTCCGCAGGTGTTTAAAGATTTATAATAATGGGCCCACTAACTCCTGAAGTGTGTAATATGAAGATAGTCTTGATTACCCAAATTCATCCTAGTTGGATTTTAAGAAGGGTTATTTGGATGACCTATCATTTTGACAGACATTTTTACTTCTTTCTCTCATAGGATTCCTGGGATTTCAGAGTGAAGTGCGGTAAAATGGGGGCTGATAGGGTGAGGACATAGCCAGATAATTGTGAGGAGTCCTGAAAGGATCCTCTGGTCTGACATACCTATGTTGAAGGTAGGTTGGCATTCTAATGGAAAGCTTGGTTGGTCATGATCCGAGGATGTTGGTGCAATTCACGAGCTCATGGAAAGGCAGAAGGGTTACAATGGGAGGTATCTCCTTCGAGGTCAATGAGGAGGTAATTGATCAGGTGACTAGGCTCTCTTGCACTGGAAAGAAGTATGCTAAGCACATCAAGGCCTAGGACAATGAAAGCCTCAATGCCTTCTTTAAAGAAAATGAAAAACCTGTCCACACCTAGTCTGGTTTTGAAAGAGAAGCTCTCCCTCAGCCATGGGACTAGGTTTGTTTGGCTCTAATGAAGTATGTGACTCTAGAAGGTAGATATAAGGTTTTTTATTATTATCACCTGCCTCTTTTAAATCATCTATGCCAAAAAATGCTTATGAGCTTTCCTTTTTTCTTACTTACTGATTTAGAAATTTCTATTCAGAAATGATTGGACTTTATTGCACAAAACCTTGAAGAAACTCCACCCCTACCACTCCACCAAAGCCTCATCCTTAGGTTGTATCATTTCCATTTGGCTCTCTGCCCAACCAAACCCATTTTTATTGTTCGTATTGAGGAAGTCGAACCCCCCTGTGCAGTCCAATGTGAATCCCTCTCCGACTGAGTCTAAGGGCCCCAAAAGAAAAACCTCTCTAGTGAATATTGATTCCCCTAGGCCTAAACTTCCCACCAAAAAGTAAAAGGGTGTTGCAGGAAATGCTCAATCGAAAGTGGCAACTAGGATTTATGAGCTCAAAGCTATTCCCCACAAGATGGACAACAAACCTACTACTAAGAAAAAAATAAAATAGGAGGGGAAAGGCTAGGTGGAGCCGTCGATCATTGAAAGTGAAGGAAATAATATTGTTGGTAAAGATTCCAAGGGGGCATCATAGTGGTGGCTACTATGGAGATGGGGTTAGAGAACACCAACATTAGGAGATCCCACAAGCTAGCAAAAAATAGTAAAATTTTGTCGTTCAATGAAATTTCCAGTGATGAGGAGCACTCTGGCAATAAAGGCAAGAGGAAGGATGAAGACACAAAGGAGGAGGAGGAGGAGGTATTTGTTGAAGGGCCTAGTCACTTTTTTGACCTCAACAAGATGCTCAAGGAAGACTTGATGACCTAGTCCTCAGACACCCAGGCTATGGAAGAAGCTAATGCGAAGACTATGGACAAAGCGAAGGACTACAACATGTTGCTGGAGTTGGTGGAGAAGCTTGAGAAGAAATTCACTGGTTTGCCTCTGTTCACTATTAGGATGATCCACCATGTGGTTGGTACCCTATCCACTGTGCTCAAGGACGAGATGGATAAGAAGGCTATGGAGGAGGGCCCCAACTAGGTTGGGGAGGATGTTAACAACCTCCTCTCTTGGAATTGGGAGGGTACTAGTTTGTGATGCCTAAATTTACTTGAAGCACAAAGCACAACCAATTTTTTTTTCCATGTTCAACTAAACCTTTAACTATTATACTATTATCATTAACGAGATAGTAATAGTATTACTATTTGATCAACACTTAATCTTTATAAAAAAATGTGTTATTGTTTGTTGGATATCAATGATAATATTAATTATCATTAGTTAATTAATATTTAATCACACTATTGTTATTTATTCAATAAATTGATCATTCTTTTATCTAATTTTAAATATTAGCAACAATAGTAACTTCATTTATTCCTCTCTATATAATAATTTTAGTAACAATAATATCATTATTCTCTTAACAACCAATTCTTTGAAATAATATTATTATTATATAATCCACAATTAAATCATAGATCTAAATATTCATTATGTTAAAATTAATTCAACACCTAAATGTTTATAATATAATAATAATAATAATTTTTAAATAAATAATTAAACCTGGATTATATTATTATTAATTAGTTAATTTATTCTTAATAATGATAACTTTAATCTATCTTTATTCTATTTACTAAGTCTGAATAATAATAATATTATTATTTAATAAATAAATTCATATAATATTATTTACTCATAATGCATACATATAATTATGCCGAGAGGCATTCTATCAGTCACAGGGGATCAAAAGACCTGAGTTTACAATTAGACAACTGGAAAGCACACACTGACATTTCAAATTGACATGCAAGCGATGGTTTTTAGTGAGACTCATTACGCCGAGAGGCGTTCTATCAGTCACAGTAGGGGATCAAAAGACCTTAGTACATAAAAAAGAAATGGCAGTTACAATTAGACAACTGGCAAGCACACACTAACGTTTCAAATTGACATGCAAGCGATGGTTTTCAGTGAGACTCATGAGAATACGATGTTTCACCCAAATGCCTGCTGGCCTTGGTCAACTCCACCGGACACTTCCTTGATATATTAGTGGGCTAGACCAGCGCCAATACCCCTTCCACTATCCTGCCAGACTAAAGATTATTATTAGCAATGAAGGACTCTGTATATCAGGAGTTACATATAAATATATATTTTTCATATTGTCGATTTATTTCTATGTTGTTGGATTGTTATTAGGAAGATAATATTCTTTGTTTGATGTTTTTAAATTTCTGAAGAATTAGACATGAAAATGAGAGTTTATAATTTATTCCAAGTTGATAATTTAATATAAAAGAAGTTTTTAAATTAGACTTAAGAAAAAAGTTTTTAAATTTTAGAAAGTCAAGTGCATGAAAAAAATATTCTAAATTTACTATTTCATATAAAAGTAGTTTTTAAATTAGACGTAAAAAGAAGTTTTTAAATTTTAGAAAATTAATTTCTTTGTGAAAATAAATTTTAAATATTTTTTTTGCTTTCTAATAAATGAAAGAAATTTGATGAAACAAAAGTATCAAAATAAAAAGAGATTTCAAAAAAAAAAAATCAATTATATTTAATAAAATAAAAAAATTAAAGAGATTTGATGTAACAAAAAAATCAAAACAAAGAGATTTGATGAAACAAAAAAAATCAAAACAAAGAGATTTCATAAAACAAAAAAATCAAAATCAAAGAGATTTCATAAAACAAAACAAAAATATTTGATGAAACGACAAAAAAATCAAATCAAAGAGATTTGATGAAACAAAAAAATCAAATCAAAGATATTTGATCATAAAAAGAAATCAAAGATAAATCACAGAGATTTGAAAATGTTTAGTATAAAAATAAATTAAAAAATCAAATAAATAAATTAAATGTTAAACAATAAGTTAGGTTCAAGTATAGGGTTCAATTAGAGTTACTATTAGTGTTAGGATTAGGGATTTAGTGCAGTTAGGGTTTAATTATTAACGTTCAATGAGAGATGAGATAAAATAATTATCTTAAACTTTATAATTATTAAATATAAAATATTTAATATATAGAATTAGGATATAATAATTTATATTATTCATATTAGGAGGTAACATTCTCCACGTCCTTTCCCCTAGCATTTTGTATGTTTAATAATGGGTTTTAGTTGGTGTTGAGGGTCATTGTGCATTTTGATGTGTTTTACAATCATTTCTTTGTATGCCATTGAAGGTGAAAAATAAAAACAAAACAAAAGGGGTAAATTAGAACTAGATATAATTAGGATTGGATTTGAGGTTTTTGGTTAGGATTAGGGTTATGCTTGGGGTTAGGTTAAGTGATAGGGTTAGGGTTAGGATTTGTGTTAGAATATCTCAAGGTTATGGTAAGAGTTATTGATTGGGGTTAGGGTTAGAATTAATATTAGGGTTAGCCTTCTAATTTTAAAATAATGCTTGGGCTTAGGTTTTAGGGTTCAAATAAGGTTAGATTTAGGGTTAGGTTTAGGGTTTAGGGTTTAGGGTTCAATGTTAGGTTAATGTACAAGGGTTCAAATAGTTTTAGATTTTAATTACGGTTAGGGTAAGTTTCAATTAGTAATATAGTTAGATTTAAGGTTCCCACTAGAATTAGGGTTAGTGTTAGATTTAGAATTATGAGTAAAGTTAGAATTATGGTTAGGGTTATAACTATAATTCGGGTTAGGGTTAGGATTATCATCACGAATAGGTTTATCATCACGAATAGGGATTACGGTTAAGGTTAGGATTATGGTTATGGTTATGGTTAGGGATATCATCACAAACAGGATTATCATCACGAATAGGCATTACAATTAGGGTTAAGGTTAGGGTTGTCATCACGAATAGGGATTACGGTTAGGGTTACGGTTAGAGTTATCATCACTAATAGGTTTATCATCATGAATAGGCATTACGATTAGGGTTAGGTTAGGGTTATGGTTATGGTTAGGGTTAGGGTTAGTGTTATCATCACGAATAGGATTAGGGTTAGGTTTATCATCACGAATAGGATTAGGGTTAGGTTTATCATCATGAATAGGTTTATCATCACAAATAGGATTAGGGTTAGGGTTAAGATTAGGGTTAGGGTTAGGTTTATGGTTAGGGTTAGGGTTAGGGTTATCATCATGAATAGGTTTATCATCACGAATAGGATTAGGGGTTATGGTTAGGATTAGGGTTAGGGTTAGGTTTATGGTTAAGGTTAGGGTGAGGGTTATCTTCATGAATAGGTTTATCATCACGAATAGGTTTATTTATTTAATTTTATAAAATTATATAAAATTAAATAAATATAATAGTAATATTATAAATGTAGCCCATAATTGTAACACTATACCTAAACTCCATTGCTAACTCTAAATCTATTTGTAACGCTAACTCTAACCCTAACTTTAAAAATAACACTAATTCTAATGGTAACCCTACCTATAATCCTATTTCTCACCCTAACCATAATCCTAACTCTAACTCTAACCCTAACCCTAACCCTACCCTAACCCTAATTGTAATTGAACCCTAGCCCTAATCTTAACCATTAAACAATTAATACTCAATTAGACTTAGGATTTAATTAGAGTTAAGATTAGGATTAGGGTTTGATTAGGGTTACAATTATTATTATGATTAAGGTTCAAATAGGGTTAGGGTTTAATTGGGGTTAAAGTTTAATTAGTGATAGAGTGAGAGTTAAGGATCAATTATGATTAAGGTAAGATTTTAATTAGGGTTACAAAAGGGCTTAATTAGGGGTAGGGTTTAATTAAGGTAAGACTCAATAAGCATTCAATTAGGGTTAGGGTTCAATTAGACCTAGGGTTGAGATTAGAGTTTAGTTAGTGCTAAAATTAGGGTTAGAATTAGGGTTCAATTAGGTTTGGGATAGGGTTTAATTAGGGTTCAATTGCGATTAGGGTTAGAGCTAGGGGTCATATATCATTAGGGTTAGGGTTAGGGTTAGGGTTAGGGTTAGTGTTAGGGTTAGGGTTAGGGCTATGGTTATGGTTAGGGTTAGGGTTAGGGTTATCATCGTGAATAGGTTTATCATCACGAATAGGATTAGGGTTAGGATTAGGGTTAGGGTTAGTGTTAGGGTTAGGATAAGGGTTAGGTTTATCATCATGAATAGGTTTATCATCACAAATAGGATTAGGAGGTTAGGGTTATCATCACAAATATGTTATCATCACGAATATGGATTACTGTAGGGTTAAGGTGGTTATGGTGATGATTATGGTTATGGTTAGGGTTAGGGTTATCATCACGAATAGGATTAGGGTTAGGTTAGGATTAGGGTTAGGTTTATCATCACAAATAGGATTAGGGTTAGGGTTAGGGTTAGGTTTATCATCACGAATAGGATTAGGGCTAGGGTTCGGATTAGGATTAGGGTTAGGTTTAGGGTTAGGCTTATCATCACAAATAGGATTAGGGTTAGGATTAGGATTAAGGTTAAGGTTAGGGTTAGGGTTAGGTTTATCATCACGAATAGGGATTAGGGTTAGGGTTAGGGTTAAGGTTAGGATTTGGATTAGGGTTAGTATTAGGGATGGGGTTATCATCACGAATAAGGTTTAGGGTTAGGATTAGGGTTAGGATCAGGGTTAAGGTTATGGTTATGGTTAACGATAGGTTTATAAATGATAAAATATAGTAATTTGGTTAGGGTTAGAGTTAAAATTGGGATTAGGGTTGGGCTTAATGTTAGGGTTAGGGTTGGTGTTAAGGTTAGGGTTAGTGTTAGGGTTAGGATTATGGTTAGGGTTAGGATTAAGATTAATATTAGGATTAGAAACTAACCATAACCATATTTGACCCCTAACCATAACTTATATTAAATAAACCAAAATATTATTATTTTAATATATCTGGGCATAATTTATATTATTATTTATCTTAATATTATTATATATCTAATAATATAATAAAATAATATATTAATTCATGCTATGTGTTGCGTCACGACTGCTACTAGCATATATATCTTAAATTTAATATATATCTATATTAAAGTTGAATGATGAAAAATTAAACACCTCGACTGGACATAATTTATATATCTTAAATTTAAGATAAATATGCTAGTATTATTTACTCATATATATATAACCCAAATAACAAATACATAAAACTCCCATAATTTTTATATACAACTTCTCCTTAAAGATCATTAATTATCCAAAGGAAACTTACACTAGTCACCATTAAAATTAACTTTTTTGTTTCATTTTATTTACTTGATTTATTTTATTTACTTGTCCCCTCTAAATCTCACGTTGGGTAAATTGGCATTCAATTTCTTTCTTTTTGTTAATTTGTTTATTTTATTCATTTTTTTAGACAATGCCTTTGTTTGAAGTACGCTCCCCAAAATGCTTTTAACATCTCAAATAATAAATTTGAATTTTTATTGCTGCATAGATCCGATTATGAGCATTGTTATTTAATTTATATATTTATGATATTAATAATAGTATCATAAAAACCAATAATATCATAAATGTTAAATCCCTTATACATTTTAATATTAAAAGCTTTTATAAATTTAAACACATCCATTGTCATATGGCTAACAATATATTCTTTAATGACATTAAAAATAATTATTTTGCATTTAAATTAGCACATTTATTTCTAATTTCACTATTTACTAACAAATAATTATAATAGATAAAATATTAATAACATTGAGTGACACAAATATTCTCATTCCATCTATTAAAGAGTAAACAAGATAAATAAAAGAGTGAATTTAAGATAGTGAAAATTTATAGAATCTACAAAGATAATTAATATTTGTTCCTCACACTTATTGAGTCTAAGTTTGCCACTTCTGGTGGTTGTGTTTCAGATTCCCTCTCTGGTGGATCTTTTGGGAAGTCTTTTTCTGCGCAAAGGAATCAAGATGAATCTCCTATTTCACTTGCTGTTGGCTTTCATTCTCTTGAAAATTGCGAGCTAGATTGGCATGGTAAAGTGGCACAAGTGGAAGAAGGTTGGATCACAGTTAAAGGAAAAAAAGTTAAATCCTCTAAGCCTTCTTTCAACATGGTTCTCCGCTCCCACAAGAAAAGTGTAAATTGTAAATCTTGATTGGTCTTGGTGTGGAGCTGATTTTTTTTGTTGGTTGCTTGCTGTCTTTTTCTGCAGCCTTGCTCTTTTTGTATTTGGGTTCCGGATCCCTTCAAAATCTGTTTTTCCTTTTATCAAAAACATTGAAGTTATTACCTTCCCTAAACAGTAATATCAATATTATATTTGAGATTATTAATGACAACATATGGTTATCCTTTTGACCCAAGTTAACATTTAATTCATCATTAATATTATGGGTTTGAATATACATTGCATTTATTAATATCCTTAATAAACTTAATATTAGTACTTCTAATATTAGTATTATCTTGACTCGATTATCTAAAAGAAATACTAATATCAATATCCTCTCTTAATTTTAATATTAACATTATGCTTACCATTCTTATTAATAATTTCAATATAACATATTAATATCAATGTTATATTATAATTACCTAAGTTATTGTGTTTTATTTTATTGAGGAAATTCATATTACCCAAAATAAAAATAATTACCTTTATTGACTGTAATACTAATATTAGTATTATAGTGAGTATTAACTTTCTTTATCCACTTTATCAACATCATTAACTTTTAATACTCTCCCAATTCCAACAAATTTAATAATCTTTAGAGTCCAATTTAATGTGAATTGAAGCCCCATATTTCTAGCAAAGGCTACTCCAAAACCAAGAGTCATGGAAAACAAAAAAAAGAAAAAAAAACCCTAAGTATTTTGCCCTAATTTTTCTTCTTTTTTTCTTTCAACCAAACAACCCAATTATATTTAATGCCTCTCCATCTGGACTCCATGGTCACAAAGCTCACTTATTCTCAGCCAAGAGACTAAATCCAAACCCTGGCAAAGACTCTCCAACTTTAACAATAAACCCCAAGACCAGTTTACTTACACACAAGAGAACATAAAACCAAAGAAATTTTGTCACATAGGGAACTTAACTCTTAAGACAAGAGATTGCCATGATATCCCTAGACTAGAATCCTATCTCCTTTCTCTTTTTTTTCTTCCAAACCAACCAGCCCCCTCATCTAGCCCCCAACCACCCTTTTTCCCCCCCTTGAGGTGCCCTAACCCTAAGTACTTAAGCTGGGGGTTCAAAATTGCCACAACAAAATTATTTTCCCCTTTTTTGGTGCATGAAATTTGGATTAAAGGCTTTCCTATAGATTTCCACACCTACCCACAATTTTGTGACTTCAAACATATTTTCCACACCTCCCTCTTCATTTACCATATTATATAATGAAGTGCACTTTTTTTTTTAAATATTGACTCACACTACCTACTAACACTTGACTTGGGGCTACCACAACAACAAATACATCACTTCATAATGTGAAGTAGAGTAGTTGGGGTCTTAGTGATCCTCTCGTTCCACCATTGGCTATTTACACATCTATACACACCTTTTTTTTCCCATTGACTATTCACACATCTGCACACTTTTTTTCCACTGCCAATATTTCATGCAGTAATTAATATAAAAAGATGATATAAATAAAATATTATCCATTTTATGACAACTAAATTTACTTACCTCAACTCGCTTAGGTTTGTATCTCCTGGATAACACTTGATTTAGTTTGCATCCACGAGAAAGTCATAATCTGATCTTAAAATTTTAAATGCAGAATCCTTTCCACTCATCGTGAGAACAAATATGATTCTAATTATTGAATAAAACATGATTATGTGCTTTCAAACTTAACTTGTACTACAA
>VDFB02075321.1:207482117-207526408 GCA_007258455.2 Sequoia sempervirens | reverse complement strand
AAGCACACACTGACGTTTCAAATTGACATGCAAGCGATGGTTTTTAGTGAAACTCATGAGAATACGATGCATCACCCAAATTCCTGCCGGCCTTGGCCGACTCCACCGAACACTTCCTTGATATATCAGTGGGCTAGACTGGCGCCAATACCCCTTCCACTATCCTGCCAGACTCTAGCCTCTACAGACGGGTAGAGGAATCCCAGGAGCTCCTTCACGGCCAGCCTGCCGAGCTCATCAACGGCGTCCTTATGCCCCAGTACATTATTGGAGACAGTTCCTGCCCTCTCTATATATGGTTGCTTACTCCCTATCTCACAGATAATACCCTTCAACCTCTTACTCCAAGATAAGAGCTTTACAATTTGTTCCATGAATATGCCAGAAGCACAATCTCCACAGCTTTTGGTATGCTCAAGTTTCAATGGAAGCTTCTCACTGTGCACCAGCGCTGGGAGGATGTGGGAATTCTGCCCTCCGTTGTCAATGATGTCATTTCACTTATCTCCTCATCTCAGGTATTTCGCTGCTTTGTGCTGCTTCATTCACTTTTATTATTCTTTTAATAAACTTTTCAATTTCTTATTCCTCTTCTCTTCATCTGGTGGATTATGTATTCCTCATCTCTTGATTTCGAAAACAAGCTCTTCATCTGCGATATTGTGAACAATAACCTGATGGGTAGCGCTTTCAACAAGCTCTTCATCTGTAATATCGTGTAGCAATATCCTGGGTAGCGCTCTTTAGTATGGAGGAGGCGGTGAACTACAAATTTGGATTAGGGACAGATGTTTGCTTGAGTTGGGCCGCAGAGCGAGGGAAACCAAAGGCAAATACTATGGAGGAAAGGAATTTTTATGTGGTTTCAAACTGTTGCTGAAGAAGAATAAACAAAAAGCTACCAAGTCTCACAAAATTCAACCGTGTTTTCTAGATTATTATTGTTATTACTATTTTTATTTTTTGCAATCTGAGAGTCGGGGCTGTGTTTTCTAAATTATAATTTCTAATATTTTATATTCATGAGAGTTTTGAGGGTTGTGATGTTAGTGCCCAGTTTTCCCAGCTGTTGTTTCTTTTCATCTTAATCTATTGTTAATATGAAATCCCAATTTCAATTGCTTAAGTCTGCCGATTTTGAATATTAAGTGAAGTGTTTCAGATAGCCAAAAACTCCCTACCACACAACATATCCAGACAAAAGGGAAGCTGCAATGCTATGGTTATAACATGGGAGCTTGAGGAGGGGCGTCGGCCGCAGCCCCTACAGGCACCACATCCATGTGGAGGAAAGGCTCGGCCTCTTCCCATTCTTTTTTTTATCCAAAATTCCTTTAAGGGAATATTTCATTTCATTAATTTTTTTCTTTTTTTATTTACTCAAAATTGATTATTTCTTAAAATGATTTATTTTATTTTATTTCTAATAAATGAAAGAAACTTTGATGAAAACAAAAATATAAAAAATAAAAAAAGAGATTTTAAAAAAACAAAAAAAAAATCAATTATATTTAATAAAATAAAAAAATTAAAGAGATTTGATGTAACAAAAAAATCAAAACAAAGAGATTTGATGAAACAAAAAAAATCAAAACAAAGAGATTTCATAAAACAAAAAAATCAAAATCAAAGAGATTTCATAAAACAAAACAAAAATATTTGATGAAACGACAAAAAAATCAAATCAAAGAGATTTGATGAAACAAAAAAATCAAATCAAAGATATTTGATCATAAAAAGAAATCAAAGATAAATCACAGAGATTTGAAAATGTTTAGTATAAAAATAAATTAAAAAATCAAATAAATAAATTAAATGTTAAACAATAAGTTAGGTTCAAGTATAGGGTTCAATTAGAGTTACTATTAGTGTTAGGATTAGGGATTTAGTGCAGTTAGGGTTTAATTATTAACGTTCAATGAGAGATGAGATAAAATAATTATCTTAAACTTTATAATTATTAAATATAAAATATTTAATATATAGAATTAGGATATAATAATTTATATTATTCATATTAGGAGGTAACATTCTCCACGTCCTTTCCCCTAGCATTTTGTATGTTTAATAATGGGTTTTAGTTGGTGTTGAGGGTCATTGTGCATTTTGATGTGTTTTACAATCATTTCTTTGTATGCCATTGAAGGTGAAAAATAAAAACAAAACAAAAGGGGTAAATTAGAACTAGATATAATTAGGATTGGATTTGAGGTTTTTGGTTAGGATTAGGGTTATGCTTGGGGTTAGGTTAAGTGATAGGGTTAGGGTTAGGATTTGTGTTAGAATATCTCAAGGTTATGGTAAGAGTTATTGATTGGGGTTAGGGTTAGAATTAATATTAGGGTTAGCCTTCTAATTTTAAAATAATGCTTGGGCTTAGGTTTTAGGGTTCAAATAAGGTTAGATTTAGGGTTAGGTTTAGGGTTTAGGGTTTAGGGTTCAATGTTAGGTTAATGTACAAGGGTTCAAATAGTTTTAGATTTTAATTACGGTTAGGGTAAGTTTCAATTAGTAATATAGTTAGATTTAAGGTTCCCACTAGAATTAGGGTTAGTGTTAGATTTAGAATTATGAGTAAAGTTAGAATTATGGTTAGGGTTATAACTATAATTCGGGTTAGGGTTAGGATTATCATCACGAATAGGTTTATCATCACGAATAGGGATTACGGTTAAGGTTAGGATTATGGTTATGGTTATGGTTAGGGATATCATCACAAACAGGATTATCATCACGAATAGGCATTACAATTAGGGTTAAGGTTAGGGTTGTCATCACGAATAGGGATTACGGTTAGGGTTACGGTTAGAGTTATCATCACTAATAGGTTTATCATCATGAATAGGCATTACGATTAGGGTTAGGTTAGGGTTATGGTTATGGTTAGGGTTAGGGTTAGTGTTATCATCACGAATAGGATTAGGGTTAGGTTTATCATCACGAATAGGATTAGGGTTAGGTTTATCATCATGAATAGGTTTATCATCACAAATAGGATTAGGGTTAGGGTTAAGATTAGGGTTAGGGTTAGGTTTATGGTTAGGGTTAGGGTTAGGGTTATCATCATGAATAGGTTTATCATCACGAATAGGATTAGGGGTTATGGTTAGGATTAGGGTTAGGGTTAGGTTTATGGTTAAGGTTAGGGTGAGGGTTATCTTCATGAATAGGTTTATCATCACGAATAGGTTTATTTATTTAATTTTATAAAATTATATAAAATTAAATAAATATAATAGTAATATTATAAATGTAGCCCATAATTGTAACACTATACCTAAACTCCATTGCTAACTCTAAATCTATTTGTAACGCTAACTCTAACCCTAACTTTAAAAATAACACTAATTCTAATGGTAACCCTACCTATAATCCTATTTCTCACCCTAACCATAATCCTAACTCTAACTCTAACCCTAACCCTAACCCTACCCTAACCCTAATTGTAATTGAACCCTAGCCCTAATCTTAACCATTAAACAATTAATACTCAATTAGACTTAGGATTTAATTAGAGTTAAGATTAGGATTAGGGTTTGATTAGGGTTACAATTATTATTATGATTAAGGTTCAAATAGGGTTAGGGTTTAATTGGGGTTAAAGTTTAATTAGTGATAGAGTGAGAGTTAAGGATCAATTATGATTAAGGTAAGATTTTAATTAGGGTTACAAAAGGGCTTAATTAGGGGTAGGGTTTAATTAAGGTAAGACTCAATAAGCATTCAATTAGGGTTAGGGTTCAATTAGACCTAGGGTTGAGATTAGAGTTTAGTTAGTGCTAAAATTAGGGTTAGAATTAGGGTTCAATTAGGTTTGGGATAGGGTTTAATTAGGGTTCAATTGCGATTAGGGTTAGAGCTAGGGGTCATATATCATTAGGGTTAGGGTTAGGGTTAGGGTTAGGGTTAGTGTTAGGGTTAGGGTTAGGGCTATGGTTATGGTTAGGGTTAGGGTTAGGGTTATCATCGTGAATAGGTTTATCATCACGAATAGGATTAGGGTTAGGATTAGGGTTAGGGTTAGTGTTAGGGTTAGGATAAGGGTTAGGTTTATCATCATGAATAGGTTTATCATCACAAATAGGATTAGGGTTAGGGTTAGGGTTATCATCACAAATATGTTTATCATCATGAATATGGATTACTGTTAGGGTTAAGGTTATGGTTATGGTGATGATTATGGTTATGGTTAGGGTTAGGTTATCATCACGAATAGGATTAGGGTTAGGTTAGGATTAGGGTTAGGTTTATCATCACAAATAGGATTAGGGTTAGGGTTAGGGTTAGGTTTATCATCACGAATAGGATTAGGGCTAGGGTTCGGATTAGGATTAGGGTTAGGTTTAGGGTTAGGCTTATCATCACAAATAGGATTAGGGTTAGGATTAGGATTAAGGTTAAGGTTAGGGTTAGGGTTAGGTTTATCATCACGAATAGGGATTAGGGTTAGGGTTAGGGTTAAGGTTAGGATTTGGATTAGGGTTAGTATTAGGGATGGGGTTATCATCACGAATAAGGTTTAGGGTTAGGATTAGGGTTAGGATCAGGGTTAAGGTTATGGTTATGGTTAACGATAGGTTTATAAATGATAAAATATAGTAATTTGGTTAGGGTTAGAGTTAAAATTGGGATTAGGGTTGGGCTTAATGTTAGGGTTAGGGTTGGTGTTAAGGTTAGGGTTAGTGTTAGGGTTAGGATTATGGTTAGGGTTAGGATTAAGATTAATATTAGGATTAGAAACTAACCATAACCATATTTGACCCCTAACCATAACTTATATTAAATAAACCAAAATATTATTATTTTAATATATCTGGGCATAATTTATATTATTATTTATCTTAATATTATTATATATCTAATAATATAATAAAATAATATATTAATTCATGCTATGTGTTGCGTCACGACTGCTACTAGCATATATATCTTAAATTTAATATATATCTATATTAAAGTTGAATGATGAAAAATTAAACACCTCGACTGGACATAATTTATATATCTTAAATTTAAGATAAATATGCTAGTATTATTTACTCATATATATATAACCCAAATAACAAATACATAAAACTCCCATAATTTTTATATACAACTTCTCCTTAAAGATCATTAATTATCCAAAGGAAACTTACACTAGTCACCATTAAAATTAACTTTTTTGTTTCATTTTATTTACTTGATTTATTTTATTTACTTGTCCCCTCTAAATCTCACGTTGGGTAAATTGGCATTCAATTTCTTTCTTTTTGTTAATTTGTTTATTTTATTCATTTTTTTAGACAATGCCTTTGTTTGAAGTACGCTCCCCAAAATGCTTTTAACATCTCAAATAATAAATTTGAATTTTTATTGCTGCATAGATCCGATTATGAGCATTGTTATTTAATTTATATATTTATGATATTAATAATAGTATCATAAAAACCAATAATATCATAAATGTTAAATCCCTTATACATTTTAATATTAAAAGCTTTTATAAATTTAAACACATCCATTGTCATATGGCTAACAATATATTCTTTAATGACATTAAAAATAATTATTTTGCATTTAAATTAGCACATTTATTTCTAATTTCACTATTTACTAACAAATAATTATAATAGATAAAATATTAATAACATTGAGTGACACAAATATTCTCATTCCATCTATTAAAGAGTAAACAAGATAAATAAAAGAGTGAATTTAAGATAGTGAAAATTTATAGAATCTACAAAGATAATTAATATTTGTTCCTCACACTTATTGAGTCTAAGTTTGCCACTTCTGGTGGTTGTGTTTCAGATTCCCTCTCTGGTGGATCTTTTGGGAAGTCTTTTTCTGCGCAAAGGAATCAAGATGAATCTCCTATTTCACTTGCTGTTGGCTTTCATTCTCTTGAAAATTGCGAGCTAGATTGGCATGGTAAAGTGGCACAAGTGGAAGAAGGTTGGATCACAGTTAAAGGAAAAAAAGTTAAATCCTCTAAGCCTTCTTTCAACATGGTTCTCCGCTCCCACAAGAAAAGTGTAAATTGTAAATCTTGATTGGTCTTGGTGTGGAGCTGATTTTTTTTGTTGGTTGCTTGCTGTCTTTTTCTGCAGCCTTGCTCTTTTTGTATTTGGGTTCCGGATCCCTTCAAAATCTGTTTTTCCTTTTATCAAAAACATTGAAGTTATTACCTTCCCTAAACAGTAATATCAATATTATATTTGAGATTATTAATGACAACATATGGTTATCCTTTTGACCCAAGTTAACATTTAATTCATCATTAATATTATGGGTTTGAATATACATTGCATTTATTAATATCCTTAATAAACTTAATATTAGTACTTCTAATATTAGTATTATCTTGACTCGATTATCTAAAAGAAATACTAATATCAATATCCTCTCTTAATTTTAATATTAACATTATGCTTACCATTCTTATTAATAATTTCAATATAACATATTAATATCAATGTTATATTATAATTACCTAAGTTATTGTGTTTTATTTTATTGAGGAAATTCATATTACCCAAAATAAAAATAATTACCTTTATTGACTGTAATACTAATATTAGTATTATAGTGAGTATTAACTTTCTTTATCCACTTTATCAACATCATTAACTTTTAATACTCTCCCAATTCCAACAAATTTAATAATCTTTAGAGTCCAATTTAATGTGAATTGAAGCCCCATATTTCTAGCAAAGGCTACTCCAAAACCAAGAGTCATGGAAAACAAAAAAAAGAAAAAAAAACCCTAAGTATTTTGCCCTAATTTTTCTTCTTTTTTTCTTTCAACCAAACAACCAATGGAGGATAATGCTCTCCACCCGACCTTAATGGGTCATAAGGCCATGCAAGCTCTCACTATTCCCCCAAGCCAAGAGGATCAACCAAAACCCCAAGGAAGACTTCCATAACTTAAGAAGGAACCCCAAGACCAGTTTACTTACACACAAGAGAACATAAAACCAAAGAAATTTTGTCACATAGGGAACTTAACTCTTAAGACAAGAGATTGCCATGATATCCCTAGACTAGAATCCTATCTCCTTTCTCTTTTTTTTCTTCCAAACCAACCAGCCCCCTCATCTAGCCCCCAACCACCCTTTTTCCCCCCCTTGAGGTGCCCTAACCCTAAGTACTTAAGCTGGGGGTTCAAAATTGCCACAACAAAATTATTTTCCCCTTTTTTGGTGCATGAAATTTGGATTAAAGGCTTTCCTATAGATTTCCACACCTACCCACAATTTTGTGACTTCAAACATATTTTCCACACCTCCCTCTTCATTTACCATATTATATAATGAAGTGCACTTTTTTTTTTAAATATTGACTCACACTACCTACTAACACTTGACTTGGGGCTACCACAACAACAAATACATCACTTCATAATGTGAAGTAGAGTAGTTGGGGTCTTAGTGATCCTCTCGTTCCACCATTGGCTATTTACACATCTATACACACCTTTTTTTTCCCATTGACTATTCACACATCTGCACACTTTTTTTCCACTGCCAATATTTCATGCAGTAATTAATATAAAAAGATGATATAAATAAAATATTATCCATTTTATGACAACTAAATTTACTTACCTCAACTCGCTTAGGTTTGTATCTCCTGGATAACACTTGATTTAGTTTGCATCCACGAGAAAGTCATAATCTGATCTTAAAATTTTAAATGCAGAATCCTTTCCACTCATCGTGAGAACAAATATGATTCTAATTATTGAATAAAACATGATTATGTGCTTTCAAACTTAACTTGTACTACAATTATGTTTCAAAAATAACTAACCTTTGGATCACACTAGCCTTCACCATGTACACTTTAGCTAGATGAACTAACATAGTTATGGTTATTAACATTAAAAAAAATTCCTAGCAATTCATGATAATGTCTGTCAATTTAAATTCAGTCTCTTTATCCATACTAGGTCAAGTAACCACAATTACTATATTTTCTACATAAAAAAATATAATACTAGAACATCATCCATATGAATGAAAGTCAAGATAAGAGATTGAATTTAAGGTGTCTATTTATCTAGGCCTCTATGATCATCTACTTTAGCACTATTGAAAATCGAGTTTGGACTTCTTGTAGCTTGAGGTACAAATAAAAATTTTCCCAAATCAAGTTTAAAGGAGTGACAAATGCAATGTTAATTCACTTTTCACTTCTATCTACAAGAGTAGACAACCATAAGGAAGATAAATACTGTAGGGTGGAATTTCTACTATAATACAAGCAGCAACTAGTGGTGCTATTTCATGTTCTTATGATATCTTGTACTTTTGGATTTATGAAGAGAACTAATGCATAATTCTTTTGAGTAGAAGCTTACACACCTTTACTACTATTATGGGAGAACAACCATCTTATACAACTACTAGACATTGACTTCTAGTTAGTAATTCCGCAATTAGATTCATTCTCCAAAAGCATCATTTAAAATTAAACCATTTAATATTATACCCATATTTTACCCATTCAAAAATATGTAATAGACATTAATTCTTTTGATTAGATTCATTTGGTGATTTACATCCTATACACACAAATCTCCCTCATATCCATCATACGTAAAACCATATATGACTTGCAAAACAAAGTAATCATCTAACTAGAATTATATAATGCATCAATTTAACCTTCCTAGTTGTACTAATAGAGCTTACCAATGAAGCATAATGGTGGTAACTATTACACCTAGGGTTGGACTTCACATAGTTAGTCTGCTGTTGATGTGTCCTATTGTTGGGTAGTTGGTGGTCTGTTGTTTGTCCACTATTTTTGTGTTTTATCTTTTTGTTGGCTAATGCTTTGATTCTCTGGGCCTGATCCTTATTGATGAGATGACACATTTTCAAAGTCAACATTGTTCCCATCTCCTGGTGATAAGTGGGTCACACCCCTAGCTTTGTAATCTCTGAAACCTTTGGTAACTGATGGTATTTCACCATGTTGTGGAATAATAATGTCTTGGTTCTCAACTTCCATAGAGCCTTGTTATTTTTGGTTTGATCCAATTTAGCCACAAAATTTGTTAGATGATTGTCATAGTGTACAAAACAAAGTCAATCATGGCTATCTTCCTAATATTTTCTACATGAAATTATTGTTCATTGAATAACTCTTCAATCATCCTTTCAAAGTCATTATTCAATGACTATTGTGAACCAAGATTCCCAACTCTACACAAACACAAGAAATAACAAACCTATTAGATCAAATGAAAGTTAGTATCATGATTCCCCAATAAATCCATTTAAATTGCAATGAAAAGGAATGAAATGAAGAACATAAACAAGCACAAGCCAAAGATATTAAATCCTATTCAAATGCAATGCAAACTCTTGATCTCTTGGGGGAGTTGGTGCCAATTTGATGTGGAAATTGGCCCTTTCCCAACTCCTATGCAAGCTTTGTTGATTGATGATGAAGAGTGATCCACTTTGTTGATGATTGAAGTGTGCTCCAAGATAAAATCTGAATAACCTAGCTATAAAACTCAATGAGATGGATGAAGATTGCTATGAATTTGAGTATAGTAAATTTACTCAAGTTGTGGATGATCAAAATGAGGAATGAAGCCTCTTATTTATTTATTGACAAGTTGGAGAAATGCCCAAAATGAAGCAATGTGGGACTCATTTTCAACCAATGGCAAAGTGCCACTTGTCAAGATGAGAATGGTTGAGGGATGTGCACATTTTGATGAATGTGCCCATAAACGCAATTAGGTGATATTTGAAATTAGTGAAATGACATGTAAGAGGGAAAAGGAATGTCTTAAATGCCACATGGCTCAAGGCAAAAGGACTTATTAGGTGAAGTTAATGTCTTGTTGGAAGGACAAAGTCCACTTGGATTTTGAATTCAAACTTGAGGGAATATTCCTCCATTATGCCACGTTGAGAGAAAATAGAGATTTAATAAATGAATTAAATCTATTTTCATGTGCAAGTGGCAAAAGTTAGAGGATGGGACATGAATGAAGATTAAATTAATCAAGGGTTAATTAATTTAATGAGGGATTAGATTCAATGTGACAAATTTGACTTAGATTTGTGTATTTATTTAAATCAAATATGAGAAGAATATGATTTTAGACTTAGTTAAATAAATATTTTGATTTATTTAGCTAAAGGGGGTGATGTTAGCTTAAATTAAACAAGGTTTAATTTATTTAATTTAATAGATAGACTCTAGAGATTTAATCAAATAAAGGAAATTATTTAATTAAATATGGACATAGGGTTAATTAGATCAGATAGATTGATTTAATTAACAAGAGAAAAAGACTTAATTAGATAAAATGATTTATTTAATTAAGAGTGGAAAATTGATGAATTTAATCAAATAAAGATATTCGATTAAATGGTTAGACTGAGGGATGATTTACGATGAAACGATGTTAGTAGTCGGGATCAAGTATGTCAGTATATTTTCCATGTCTACAATTATATTCCATCTTTCTTTCTCAAATCAACAACAATGCTTAATAGATCTTTTTGAATATCAAGCTTGACTTCATTGCGTTCTTTTATCAATTTATTTTTTTCTATAACATTTTGCTTCAAGAAGGTGAATTTCCACTCTATACTTGTCTTCCACATCGACACTCCACAATATTTTAACTTTGCTACCACTTTATCTATCCCAAGGTCAATGATTTATTTCAAGTCATTTTTTTCTTGTTGCCATTAATATTCTTCATGTTTAGTGTTTGAATCTCAACATCAATATCCTTCTTTAGTAGCTCAGTTTCATCACAAATCTTCTTTACCTCTTGGATGAATTTGATTCCTTTAACCATAAATTTTTTAACCCTATCCTCTATAACTTTTCCATAATATCTATATTTATGAACCCTACCAACCATCTCCTTTCTAGTAGTTGAACTTGGGTCAAAGGAGGCATATATTTGACTTACTAATTGAGGAGAAGGATCAATGAATGATTTCAAGTAGTTGGTCAAAAATTTCACTTGTTGCTTCAATTCATCTTTGGTTTTCTTATCTCTTACTATTCTTTCTACAAGTTAGTAGTTGTTATCTAAAAATTGTGGATGCCTCTATCTTTGGTGGAATTCCCAAAATTAATTCTAGTGACATTAAAAACCTTTGCATTCACCTAGATCACATCCTTTTTCATATAGGGTTGTACTACTTCAACATACATGTTCCTTGTGTTGCTATCTTCTAATAGTTTAGATGTGGTCTTTAGTTTCTTGGCCTTTGGGTTCCTTTGAAGAAATTGACCAATAACATCCTTATCAGGGAGGCTCAACTGGACCATTTTTCTCTTTCTGGGAAGTGTTTATTCTAACAAGGAGCGGGAGGTAGGAGTTGACATTGACTTGGTACTAGTGGAGACAAAGTGCAAAGCTCTCCTAAGAGGAGTATTAGATATTTCCATTTCAAGAGAAGAAGAAGAATTGAGGTAACTTTGGCCGCTGGTATTTGTGGCACATCTTATGGAGGAGAATTGGGAGAGGCCTGGGAAGAGGAAGAAATGTCTCAGTGAGTTGAATATGATTCCTATTGAATCTATTTGATTGGAACACATCTAAACACTTTTCTTGAGCCAAATTCCTTCATATGAGGCCTCAAATTAGACTTTGTGTTTTTTGGGATTTTCCCAATTTGTAATTTTCAGTTATTTTTTAATTTCTGCTTGTAATTAGATTAATGAGTTGAAAAATAGTTTCACTCTTGCTAGCTTTAAATAATCAGTAACTTTTGTATCCATGCGAATAAGCATACAAAATTACCAAAAATGACAAATTAAAAATCTTGTAAAAATATGTCAAAAAGGTAATTTTTAGATTGTAGCTATAAGAGGTTTTATTTCCAATTGTAGAAGAAAAATGGAAGGAGAATATGAAGGAAAATTAATTCCATTATTTGTGCTTCTATTTTTTTTTTCCAACATTAATTTTGAATATTATGTTGTGAATTAGCTACATAGAGAGTCTTATATGCAAACCTGAATGTTCAAGTGTCTCCATGCCAATATCATGAATCCCACTATAATGCCCATGTAGTATGGATCTTTTACCTTTCCATATTTGAATTGGATCAAGCAATGAAGATAACCAACTAGCCATATACTTGATTGAGAGTAATTGGGAGGCGTTTGCACAACCACATGGAAAATATTGAAAATCTAAAATATTCAATATTTTCTAGGTTTTGATAAATCACATTTTTGAAGGATTTTAGAGTGGAATTTGGGGTCAATAATTTCACTTGAATGGTTTTTATAGGTTGCATTCCAAGGGATTGAAACTAGAACTCTTGGAGATCTTTTCAATGGTGTAAAGATGTCCATATTTTGACATATCGGCTAAAAGTTATGACCCTACCAAGTTGGGGTACCAAAAAACACATGGTTTTTTGTAAATTTTAGTTTTGTTGGTTATTTTTCAATGTCCAATTATTCAATTCAGATTGCATAGGATGTGGTGACCTTTCATATTTATACAAATGTATGTATTTTATTTTGAAAGTAAATAAAGGTGACTTTTGAAGGCTCACAACTCCTTTTTATGAGTTTTTTCCATAGTTGTCCAATCTTAAAATATTGTAGGTTCTCTTACACCAGGTGTTACCTGAATTCTCATCTAAATTCATATCAATGCTAGTGATCCACAAACTTCCATAAGACCAAGTGTTTCTCTATGCATTTGCCACCATATTTTTGTTGCACCACTTTGATCTCTAGATGAGTATGATGATAACTCACTTGAGTTCCAAAAGATCCTATCATTGTACTATATGCTAGAACCCTTATGATTTTGGACCACTCAGCCTGCATACAAGGTGTAATTAAGGTGCAACAACCAAAATTTATCCCAAATCTCATTCAAAACAATAGTGTAGTAGTTGTGACAATTGTTTTCTACAACTCCAATGGCTTAACCCTTTCACAAATAGCATGGCTCATGAAATTTTTCCAAAAATATATAATTTGGTAGTTGAATATGTTTGATAAAAACAATATAAAATTAAAAACACTAAAAACTAGCAATATTAAAATGGTACAATAGTTACAACATTAAAAATTTCTTACAAAAATTAGCAACATAAATGTTGGAAACAACCGTAAAATGCTTTAAAATATTCCAACAACAACATCAAATTGAAGACCACTCAATCCTATGATTAAATACACCTGTATGGACTCCTTTACCTTTAACTTCATCTCTATAACGTACCTTTCAAGGAAATGTAATGAATGTCTATCAACTGTGATGTTCACCTCTTCTAAACTGGTGTTATAAGGTTTACCTTGGACTCCAAAGACTCTTATCATGATGCCTCCAAGGTTTACCACTTAGAAATATGATTCAAATAAGATTGTATATAGGCTAGAAGGTGGTTGTCATAGTCATATTTGGCTTTAAATCTCCCTTCAACTAGTGATATATCAGTTGGACTATTGGCACTTAATATTCCCAAGGAATGAGACTTTTTACACACAACATGAGGAGAAAGGACCTTCCCAAAAACATCCCTATAATACTACATTTCTTCACTCAAAATAAGAAATGTAATAGTTAGAAACCACTCTATACTAGTTGCAAACCCCTCAATAATGATAGTGGTATGGGAATTCCAACATGTGACTAGAAGTTCTTCTTTGGCTGCTAAGAAACTGTGGGAATTGCTAGAGACATTGAGGGTAGCACATCTAAAATTTGGCACTATACTCATAATGGCCCATGGCTCATATCCATTGCAACCAATACTCATCTAAGCTATGCCAAATTGATGTTCCTCAATTGAAAAAATCCATTTAACATTTATCCCCTATGGTGACCAACTTAGAAGTGTAATATTGAGCATGACCAAAATAGACAAAATACCATTAGGGTCAAGCACCTTAATTTTGAAAAAGATTGTGACTACCACCAACTGATCTTTCATCCATAGAGCCATTACAACTCTAGATTTCCTTCTTTAGCACCTGAAAGTTCTACCACCTCTCCATTGGGTTTCAACTTCATAGTGAACTTTTCCATGACATAGAAGTTGTTGCATTTCATGTTTCCATATACTATGTTGGTGAGTTTTTGTAGCCACTTGTTCTCCATTAACATCTAGGACAGAAGGGGAGATGGAAACCATGGTGGTTGCAATGGCAAGTGGTGGGCAGGGGCCCACTTTGGACATATCAATCCCATTCTGTTCACCCATAATAATGGTCACTACTGGTATTGTCTGCCTCTAGTTTTAATGTCTATTTAGAACATTGAATGTTGATCACACACCTTTATCTTTATATTCTTCCCTTGTTCGTATTATCTCCATTAACTCTATCTAGGAATTAATACCTATGATCTAATCACGAAATAAGGAAATGAATATATATATTCATTTCCTTATTTTGTGATTAGATCATAGGTATATTCATTTCCTTATTTTGTGATTAGATCATAGGTATTAATTCCTAGATAGAGTTAATGTTTATGCAAAATTATCATTGTGTCGAAGCCATGTTAGGGCTAGTCTTTTTTTAGGTTTTGGGAGCACTTAAATCTAAGCTTCTATCATATCTATTGAATGGTGGATTTATTTTGATTCATCACTATCTCTAGAACATTGAACTAGTTAGAATTAGTTGTTGGTTCAAGTAGATTCGATAATTGGAAACTTACCAACTAGAGGAAGGGTTTACTTTTATTTTTTATAGAGGCCTTTTGCAAGATGTAAGTTGCTAAAAAATTGATTGTCATTGCATCTAGAAGGGGAAAATAACTTATGAATTGACACAAAAAATTGTTGAATTTGAGTTAGTTGAAAAAATATAAGAAAAAACAACCCAAAAAATTGTATGTCCTCCCTACACAAGTCGATGCAACTATTTTTAAATATATTTTTTGACTACACTTTTTTAGTATTTTTATTTAAAAAATAAAGGCAAAGTTCAAAAAGAAAAGAATTATCAAAATATTTATTATTTTTGTAAGATATTAAGCACTCTTATTTTTTTATCTCCATGGAGTCCTTGTTCTTAATTTTAATGACTATGAACAAAATTTGTTTGGTTAAACTACTTGAGGACATGGTCTACGAACTAATATTTTAATAGTTTTTTACGGCATTCTAAATCACATAGAGCACAATAATTTCATTATTACTATCATTACCATAATTAGGAAATTTTATGGAGATCTTGAACCTCCAATAGATTGTGATGTTCTCTTAGATAACCTTGTACATGTGGACAAAACTAAAATAATTGATCCTCTTGATGCCCATTTATAGCCATTCATACTCACATCATTGATGTGAGCAATTTATGAAATGTTTAGTGTATTCATTCAACATGCATTAATATTCCAACACCTCTATAGCTCAATCACTCATACTCAAGCATCTAATGTGAGCATATTGTAGAATTAGTAATCTAATCAAATGTCATGTGTTGTGATTCTGCTAATACTATCTTATATTGACACTATAAAGTTTCAAGTTGCTTCATCAATAACATTGATTAACACTTTGCAATTGGAAATATTATGGAATATGTAGTGTGGTCAAATAACATGTGTTGGATGTTGGAACTCAAGTTTGCAATGCCATAATTTTCTTGATTCCTAATCCTTTATGTGCTTAGGTTTCATTTTTCTCATCACATATAACCAATCTAAGAAAAAATTGAATGGGTCGTTACTTGATATTTCTTCCTAAGTTTCATCCCCGTATGTGTCCCTCATATATAACATATTGTAGGACATCAAAAAATTCTATGTTTGGGTCACTTTTGATAAACCTCCTAGACCTATGCAAGTTGTTAGACTATCAAACCCTACCATGTTGACATACCATCCATATGAACTCTGAAACCTTGACCTAATGCATAGTAAAAAAATTATGCACTAGATTTTCAAACTTGAGACTCACTCGATATAATTCCCTAAGTATCCTTGAACTTTGATCCCCAAAAGTTTGTATTAAATACTTGTATTTTATTAGCACTAGAATTTTAGAGTTCCCCTTCTCTAATTACCTTTCACATGCCATCCTTGACCCTCAAAACTTGGTATTTTTCACTAAGTATCCTATCAGAGTCAAAATTGTGACCTTCTTTCTACCTAGATTCTTTTTTTTGTCATGCATGACTCCTAAACCCTATCAATTCCTTCATAAACTCTCTACAAGCTGCCCAAGTATGCATAACATTAGGGTTGGACATTTTGATGGAATTCCCTACAAGTTGCCCAAGTATGCATAACATAAATTTGTCCTTATTAAAGTGTGTAGACAGATCGTAGAAGAGAATAAAAGATTTCAAGAGAGGAAGAAGGTAGGAGTTAAGTTCCTCATTAGTCTTTAGTATTACACTTGCAATTCAATGTTTGATGCCCTTAATATTGAAAGGGATTTGACAAGATATACAATTGAATTTTATGAAAGGAGGTTCCCATTCAATAGTAAAAATTTCATCAAAGACAATATGCAATTGGGGCCTAGTTTTTATCATATCCCACATCTAGAGGATTAGTGGGAAGATTGTGTGTTCAAAGGAGTTGGATGAGGCTGAATTTAAGAAAATTTGAGATGTTTAAGATTAGATTGGGATATCCAAGTCTTGGATGATGATGAATCTGACCTATTAGACCCATTTTTTTTCAATCATGTACAAAAATAGCCAATTGTATCCATGGATTAGAGCATTAAATAGGTGGAAACTATTGTTGTCAAAATTGTAGTGGTACTTTGGAGAACTAATGATTGGGTGGAAAAGAAGACTACAAAAAAACAAAATGTTGTACCTCCAAAGTCTCAAGATACTTAGCATCAAGGAGAAAGTAGTCAAGCCCCTTCATCTTCTACTCTACAATCATCTTCCACTTAGTAAATGAGTCTAGCACGACAAGGAGGTGGTGATGGAGATCCTTCAAAGAAAACCTTTCTAGAGAATACGTGTGGAGAAGATGCTCCAGAACAAACATAGAAAGACAAGGACAAACAAGTAACAAAAGAATAAGAAACAATTAATGTGTCTTCTTCTCCTTTATAGGCAAGTGATGCTTCTTCCCTTGATTCTCCTCCACCTAATGAGCCTCAAAGTTCTCCACCTAGGGTAGGCCATACTCCACCCTCTTCCCCTAGAATGAGAACTTCCAATACTCCTCCCTATAGAAGGGTCTTGCAATTCACTTCTTCTAATTCCAAATCTATGATGACACCCACTTCCACCTCATGGTTAGAATAGACATTATCTAAGAAAAGAAAGATATTTCAACTGAATCTTCGTGAAAGATATTTTGTTGGTCAATTGATTTAGAGGAATCCCAAGACCAATCAATTGAAAACCACATCCAATTTAATGGAGGATAATGAAACTGAAAACATGTACGTAGAATTAGCATACCCCTTTGTATAGAAAGATGCAAGTCAAACAATTTTTAGTGATTTCAATATCACTATAGTTAACTTAGGGCTTCTGTTAGGGATGGGGATGTACGTAATTTCCAAGTGATAGCAACCAAATTGGTAGAAAGAACAACTAGGGATAAATAAAGCAAAGATGAGTTGAAGCATTAGGTGAAAGTTTTAACTGATTTCTTAAAATATTTAATTGATCTCACTCCCCAACCAATTTGTCAGGCCAATACCCCATTCGATCCAACATCTTCTATAGGGAAAGAAATGGTGAGTAAAATTCAAGGTTACAAGACCTATGGAAAGGTTACTGAAGAATGAGTTGCAAATATCCTAGTTAAAGGAAATAAATTCATCTCTAGTATGAAGGAAATATGTGAAGATATTGAAGTGTTGAGGACTGTGATTGATAAAGAAATTCCACTCCCAAGCATGAGAAATCATTTGGGTAAAAATTGATAATGATTTCAAAGAAATGTTGGAGATAGGTACAAATAAATTGACAGTTGAGGAAGTCTTACCAAGTGCTAGTGACAATAGGTGCATCATGTGGAAAAGAAGTATTGAATGGAAGATCACATTTGTAAAATAAAATCTATTAGAGTAGAATAAGTTACTTAATGATTGTACCACAATGATAGCTGAAATCCAGAAAAATGTTTTGGGCATCAACATCCATCTCCGGAAGGAAGGTGATCCTAGTGATAAGGATGAAGAAACTTTGAAGGAATTTTTTAAAGGAATAGTAGATAGCCTCTGTGAAATACATAATTTCAACATGGAGAGCATGAGAAAACTCAGTGGCATAGATTTGCCATTATTTCAATTCTTTAGACTTACAGTGATGTATTCAGGCAAGATAGATGTAGCAAGAGCAAATAAAGCTGTATGGAAATTGAGAACAAAAAATGTGATTGGTCCACAACATGGTGATATGACTCCAATGGTAAAATTATTTTATGCCTATCAAGCTAAAACTATTGTGTCAACTACCCAATCATCCCAAGGAGTTGTTGGAGATTTTCCACCTCAGTAATAGTTCCTTACTTTATTTGGATATACTTTATAATGAACTTTTATGTCTTATTGAAGTTGAAGAGACTCTTTATTTTTAGTTACTTCAAGAATCAACTATGCTTGCTCATATATATATGTAATATGATGTTAACAAGGACTCTCTTAGCAATTTTGGAGGAATATACTGGAAACTAAAAAAATTATGTCTATGAGTGTATTATTTAGATCATTGAATAAAAGGAGTTTGTCATAATCTATGTTTTGATCAAATTCTAAGGTTCTTACATTTCAGCATGGATGTGTGGATCTCTTTTATTGGAAAGATCTATTTTAGTTTCAGTATTGTCTCTAGTTTTAAATTTTAAATTTTAAATTTTATGAAATACAAATTAGTTTGTGAGTTGTATGCTTTTTATGATTAAGATTCATCTATTTGAGTTCAATTTTCTAAAATTATAAATTTTGGAATTTGATTTCTTGTATTTATTGATTTCGAGTTAATAACACACCATATTTTAAATTTTCTCAAAAAGAATTATTATTTATCAGAAGAGGGAGTTGTACCTCATAAAATTAATAGAGAAATTGTTTTCCATAGAAATAGTTTACTCACCTCTTGGTGATTGATGTGCATTCAAATTGGACATTAGATTAAACAATTTAAATTTTTAGGAAGTGCATAATTTGTTAACCAACAATTAGGCAACAAATTTGATCCTCGATCTCCAACAACTCTCAGGCATGAGTCAAGTCACACTCCCAATCTCTAATCTCTGATGTCTCCTTAACATGAGTCAAGTGACAGTCTCGACTCTTGATCTCCGATGTCTCCCTATCCTTGGCATCTGTCAGACATCAACCCTGATCCTTGACCTCCAATAGGTTCTTGGTATGCATTGAGCAACAACTCTAATCCCCAATCTCTAACAATTTTCAGGTATGAGTCAAGTTGTATCTTGATCTTCGACGTCTCCTTGCCATGAGTTAGGGGTAGTCCTGACCCCTGATCTCTGATGTTTGCTTGACAAAAACATATTTCATTTGAATTTTAGAAAGGGGACATGACACTGTTAATATCCTAGTCTCAAACTAAGGGAATTTATCTATAGTTTTCATTTTTAATCTTAGTAATCATAGGATCTAGATCTGTTCATACATCTAACAATGTAGTATTGCAACTTACAAGATCAATATACTAGCATCTATAAACCTATGTAAATCATCATATAAATGGGTAGGCATGTACTTTCTTTAGGAAATTGTCTTATCTAATGTTCCTCCATGTTGTGCATCATGAGTCATACTACAACTAATGGAGAATCCCCTTACATCTCACATGATCAAAATTGAAAGAATTATTAATAATAAATTTCACCCTATAGATGCAAGTTCTATTCAATATTCGGTAAGGGTACACAATCCTACACACTCCTTGTTGTTTTAGTGCAATAACACTCTATCCTATTGCTAGATGGTTTAGTAGTATACCATCACCTATCTACCCCATACAAGAAATTGAAGAATAAATCATACATCTTTTAATGTGACTATGATTATTATCTTTCTTATTGACAAGTGAAAAGTGTTCTAAATCTTGCCTCTTAAAATAATTCATAACCAAGTATTAGAAACCACCTCATATATATAAATGCTACTCTATACACCATTTGATTCTTTACCACTAAGAGATCCAACAAACATGTATAGTCTACAAAGGCCACTATCTAATTTTCAACTTGTTCTACATCCACATAAAAACAAAATAAATTTGTTTCTTATCACGACAATAAAAAAATTAGAGGGTCCAATAGTTGTCCATGTACCAATAGTTGTTCACTTATTGTGCACCTAATTCCCCATTCAATGTCAATACAATAATCAATACATGAAAGTTTAAAGCCTAGGAAAATATTCTAGTTGTACCAACATTCATCCACTCATGCATGGGTAGTTAACCATTGAATATTAATTAGAGGAGTTGTGCAACTCAAATAAAATTGGTGGTTATAGCACAAATTGGGGCATTGTGCATAGCTATTAATCCATGAAACCACTTTTGGAACTTTGTGTATGAAATGACCCGCACTGTAGTAATTGTAACTACCCAAAAGATAAAACAATAATTTTAAGCTCTTAAATCGAAAAACCCAAAAAAACCCTAAAAAAACTAGCCCTCTTCCCTGAAAACCACTATGGAAACTGTGGTGGTTGCAATGGCAAGTGGTGGGCAGGGGCCCACTTTGGACATATCAATCTCATTCCATTCGCCCATAATAATGTTCGCTGCTGGTATTGCCTGCCTCTGGTTTTAATGTCTGCCTGGAACGCTGAATGTTGATCCACATCTTTTATCTTTATATTGCTCTCTTGTTCGCCCTATCTCCATTAAGATTACACATTCTCTCCTGACTTCTCGTCTTTGGAAAAATGAGTATTTCAAAGGCATTCGTAGCTGTGAGTGTTGCTTCCATTCACGGATTTAGAGATCGGGGCATTCATTTCAAACATCTAAAGCTTTCATTTGGTGCTGGTGCTGTTGCTTCCTCTGTTTTAGCCCTTCACCACTCCGATGAGAGGGAAAGTAGGAGTTACTTATCAGAGAAGAAGAAACAACTACTAGACATTGAAGAATCGTTAAGGCGTGTGATGTATCTCAGCTGTTGGTCTCCTTCATAGATGTTTATTATGTACACACCTTCATAATTGTACATTTTTCTTTTCACTACCTGCTGGAAGGAGATGCAGGGGCATACTAATTACCACATTCCAATCCAGCCGGCCCTAATTTTGTACATGTTTTTCTTTCTTTTAATGAAGAGGTTATCAGATTACATCCATATCAATTCCAATTCGTTTTGGTTTTCATCAGTCGTATAATTTGCTCATTGATGGTGTGGATCGAACACACAACTTTAAGGAATTTACATAAAGCTCTCTCCTATCACTGCATGACAATTACCACTCTGGAAGGAAATACCAAATTCCAATCCAGTCAAGCCCCAATTTTGGACTGATGTTTCATTCTTTTAATGAAGAGATTATTAAATTACTTAAAGGAATTTACTTAAAGCTCTCTCTTATTAGTGCAAGATAATTACTATTCTGTAGGAGATTATTAAATGTCAGGTGGTTTATCATTAAACGACAGCTAAAACTTGTTTTTTCGATGACTTAACAATGATTTGGAGGGTGAGACTTGTTTCAAGTTCAAATATCGCACTATATGTAACCTATCGACTAAATATGACACCTTGTTGTTGGAAAAATGTGCAAACTCCAATAAATATCTATCTACAATATGTGATGCTCATTTCAAGATAAAAACTTGAGTAACTAAACAATAAATGTTAATAAAATGTTGTTTCATAGCCACAATCCTCAACAAATACATAGATGAAGTGCCATCCTTTACAAATTCATAAAATAAGATAAAAATTAAAAAAGAGCATCTCCTTTCTAAGTATTTCTTTGTTGCAACAAAATGTTTTCTACCTCCATACTCTTGTGGTGCATAGATTTCACTCAGCAGACATTTAAAAAAAAAGAAGAGATGGTGCCTCCATTCCTTATATTTATTTTGGCATAACTATTCAACATAGATGCCTCCTTTTATTTTCTACTTACTTTTTTTTTCATTACAATATCCCCTGCCCTTTCCTCATGTTCAAAGGAAACCATTCACAATTTAATATTAAAGGAAAATATTATATGTGGCATCTCCCTCATCATAAGTGGCAAACAATACAAAATTAAATAGAACACCTCACTTTATTTAGTTTGTTAAGACTTAGTCAGTCTATAAACTTAAATGATGCATCATGCTAGAGTAATGGTTCCATTCTAATTTGCTCCTTTATTTTCTTTTTAAATGGAAGTCCATTTGCGGTGGGCATTCAAACCTACAACCACAACTTTGATACCATTTGTTGGAATAGGTATACCAAAAGATCGACCTGTTAACACCCTATACAAATTTTGAAGATAAACGGATCCACGGGAGGCATTTAGTCCATGCCATGAATCTAAAGGGAGATGTTGGCGATTAGTCCAACACTCCTTTCATGCCAACAATCAAAGGTATATGGACTACTCTACCATTTCATTATAGTATCATCTTGTCTTTCTTAACATAAAAAGTGCCACTTTTGTCAATAAACCAATATAAATTCAATAGGATAGTGAAGGAATCTAGGGTTCTTTCATATATCTCTATAACTTTAAAATCTACTTTTATTATGATTCCCATGAAGTTGACCTCAACTTTTCTCTATATTTTGAGGGTATTTTTGTGCTTTGCACACATGCTCCATACTTTGAATAAACAAAATGGGGACCCATTTTTCATTTGGGATTTTGAGTATATTTACACTCCCTTTTAGTATTTAAGTTTGTCTAGATAGCATGGATTTTGGTTGGCGAGCTTGATTTGGTCCTCATGAGCCTTAAGTTGGTCCATATATTTTAGATGTAGTCATCTGTCATATTATGTTCTCATCAGTGAGCTCGATATGTTTTGGCCTCTTGATGCTTTGATTGCACTATTTATTTTCATTCTTTATGAAATAATTCAGGTGGCCTTGACATTGGTACATTTCCAAATCCATAATAACTTCATCTATTTGGTAACCCTTTCTAGCTTTTTTATTTATTTATCCTCATATGTAGGTCATAATGTGTTCATAGTTTGCAAGTTTCAATGCGAAGTCATTGTCTTGTTATGTTTGTTTGAGAACCTAGGTTACATTTTAGAAGTCTTCAAAAGCCTTGCAACTATCTCAAAAGGTCTTAAAATCCTCTATTAAGCCTTCAAGAGCCTTTCTCCCTTTTCAAAGCTTTGGTCAGTTACCAAACCAGTCCTAAAGTTGTCAATACAACCTTCACAACCATTTTAACACCTTTTGAAAATCATTCAAATCATTTTGGATGCCAAAATTTGACATTATAGAGGAAGATAACTATTTAAATTTCTATTTTAATATTAACATTGAACTTAAAATTTACAACATGATTAACAAAGGAAAAATCCTCATTAGGCTATCCAAACCCTCTTTGATTGGTTTTAGGCAATTCATTGAAATAAAAACTCATAAAAAAGATAAAATTAATGTGAAGTACACTTTTGTAATGGGTCCACACATGCCAATGCATAGTATAGGTGTGAGGATAGCGTGGGCTAATGCCTTTTATCCTCCAAACAACTTAAAAAGGCAACTTGGTTGCCTAATTTTTTTTTATTATTATTTATACATGTGTGATGTATGAATTTAAAAGCTTAGTTCACTTTTTATGCATTTTAAAGTTTGATTTTTACTTCTTAAGGTTGACCATGGGGTGGAATGTTTAATTTTTGGAGCTTTTCATCCATGAACAAGATATTTTCTGATTTACCTTATGCATGATGCTTGATAATCTTAGAAATCTACAATGGCAACAGGTCGTATAGGTGGTTAATAGATCAATGAAACAAAAACAAATGCTAGCACATATTAGTTGTGAAGATCAATACACAAATTTGTGTCTCCTCTTTTCATCTGCCTATTATTTGTACTTGTTTTTCATTTCCTCCAAGTGCTTCCATACTTGATTGTGTATGGGTTCCATATATCCTTCAAATTCTTCTACGTCTACACTCCTTTTATCCTCCCTACTAGTGTCTTTGAGTTTTGCTACTCCTTAGGGTTGTAATTTGATCACAACATCAAATGGTGTCCTCCCTATACATATTCCCATTGAGTTGTATGCAATTTTTTCTTGCAGTAGAATTATATCCAATTTTCCTAGCTTATCTCCCACTAAACATTGCAATGAATTTCCCAAACTTTGGTTTACAACTTTTTTGTTTCCATCAGTCTGTGGGTGAAATGTTGAATTGAATTTCAAGTTGGTCTTCATCTTCTTCCATAATGTTTTCCAAAATTATCCAATGAACTTTGTGTCCATGTCTGAGACTATACTTCACAATAACCCATGCAATCCCACAATCTCCTTAAAAAAGAGGTCAACAACATGTACACCATCATGGGTCTTCTTACAAGGAATTAATTGTGTCATTTTAGAAAATATGTCTACTACCACAAATATCGAATCATGTTCCCTTGATTTTTTTTGCAAAGATGATATGAAATCCATGCTAATATCCTCCCAAGGTCTCTTTGGTACCATCAAAGGTTGATATAATCCAATATTCTAACTACTTCCCTTAACAACTTGACAAATCTTGCACACTTGAACAAGCTTCCTTACATTCTTATATATTTGAGGCTAAAAATGGTATTCACAAGTACTAAAACCACTTTCATATCAATGCCAAAGTGTCCTACTAATCCACCACTATGTTTCTCCTTGATCAAGTTATCCCTCATTGAGCTCCTAGGGATGCACAATTGACTCTCTTTGAATAGCATGACATCTTGAATGAAATAATCAAACCGCTTACTCTAGTATATTATAATTGGTTCCATACTTTCCAAGCTTTCATAAAATCTAGGTCATCGTCATACGTGTGTTTGAGCTCTTCAAAACCCGTTACTTCTATCCACATTTTTGTCAACAAGTTCCTCCTTTTGCTCAATACATTTGTAACTTTCTTTGATTTTCCACTCCTATGCTTCAACGCAAATTGTAACTATGCATGAAATCTACCCATCTCATGTGCCTCTGATTCAACTTTCCTTTACTCAAATATTGTAAGGCTTGATGGTTAGTGTACAACACAAACTCATTCAAAAATAAGTATTGTCTCCACTTCTTCAATTCTTGGATTATGGCATAGAACTCCTTATCATAGATTGAATATCCCTTCCTCACATCATTCAAATTTCCAATAAAATAGGCTATTGGTCTCATATCTTGACTCAAAACTGCTCTAGGATCACACTTCCACTGGCATCAAAATCAACCTAAAATACTTTGTCAAAATCAAGTAGTGCAAACATTGGATGCTCTATTACTTTTTGCTTCAATAGTTAAAAACTCTTATGTGCTCCTGATGTCCACTTGAACTTTTGCTGATCTCCCCTCATTATTTCTATCAACGATGTGCAGATGACACTAAAATTTCTAATGAACTTCCTATAGAAGCTTGTCAATCCATGAAAATATGACATCTCTTTAATTTCTGACAATGTAGGTCATTCAACAATCGCTCTCAATTCCTCTAGATCAATCTTCAATCCTTCCACATAAATGACAAAATCCAAATATACTATTTTTTTGCTCTTGAAACTACATTTCTATATTTCTATCAACAACTTCTCTTCTCTTAGCCCTTGAAATACTTGTCTAATGTGTTACAAATATTCTTCTTTGGTCCTACTAAAAATCATAATGCCATCTAAGTAAACAATAACAAACCCAATTTTTTCTTCAATACCTCATTCATTAGTCTCATGAATGTGCTTGTAACATTAGTTAACCCAAAAGGAATTGCCAACCACTCATAGGAACCCTCATTTTTTTTTAATGCAATTTTCCATTCATCACCCTCTTTGATCCTAATATGATGTTAGCCACTTTTCAAGTCAATTTGTGTGAAACATTTTGTGCCACTCAAACAATCCATAATGCCATCCATCCTTGGCAATGGGAATTTGTACTTGATAGTGATCTTGTTGATAGCTCGTGAGTTTGTGCACATCCTCTATTCTCCAATTTTATTTGGTGCAAAAACCATTGGTGCCTGACATGAGCTTAAACTTTCTTTAATAAGTCCTTTCCTTAGCAACTCCTACACTTGTCTATTTAACTCCACATTTTCTATTGGTGTCATCCTTCCCAAGGAAAATACGTTATCTAATGCTCCTCCATGTCATGCATCATATGAAACATACTATAGCTAATGGTGAATCCCATTCCATCTCATAAGATCAAAATTACAAGTATTAATAATAATAAATTTCATGCTATGGATGCAAGTCCTAATTTGCAGTATTTGGGAATGGTACACCACCCTACACACTCCTTATTTTGTTAGTACGATAATAATTTATCCTACTACTAGATGGTCTAGTAGTCTACCACCACCTATGTATCCCATAAAAAAAATTGAAGAATAAACCACACATCCTATAGTGTGACTATCATATTACTTGTTGGAAAATGAAAAGTGTTTATCTAAATCCCACCTCTAAAAATGGTGGTCAACATATGAATATCATAACCAAGTATTAGAAATTACCTTATACATCCAAATCCTACTTTGTATTCCACTTTATTCTTGGATGTTGAGAGATCCAACAAACATATACTCTACAATTATCATGTATGAAATGGTTATAAGAATGAAAGAAAGGAAGAGATTTTGTCATATCTATATTTATATAGATTTGATATTCACATGATAATTTTATCATTATTACTTATAGATAATACAAGAGGTTATGATTTAATTATAGGTTGGTTCAATTAATTTTTATACATGATTTTTGTGATTGCTTTGTGATTTGCATGATCTATTTTACAATGATTTCATTATGATTTATTGTGTTCATTGATTCATCATGAAATACATGTCTATTACTTATTAATAGTGACATTATCTCCACACATACATAAGCACAAAAAAAATATTAAAGCATATAAGAACATATAAACATTGAATCATTGCGGTCATGAGATAGCATAAAAAAATTTATAGAGTATGATCAAATGTTCTAGTAGTAAATATAATTAGTAAACACATGTATCAATACTTCTAAGCTAGGGGAGGTTGCCTTGATGATCCCTCCCCTATCTCACTCTTTGTAGACCTACTACTAGGAGAGTGAGTCCTATATCTAGATCCCAATCTAGACTAGACCATCACCACCATAATCCCTCAACAACATTAGATATCCTCTCATAGATAAGCAATATATTATTGTGACGATGTATACTCCTAAAAGATGGCATTACTCATGATATATCCTAAAATTGGGGATATATGTGTTTATGTTAGCTCTATTTGAAATCTCTCTATCAACCTATGTAGTTTATGGTGCTATGCACAATGTTTCCCTCCCTTCTTACAGTTTCACAATCTCTACTTAGCCTTAGTATCCTCCAACCATAGTACATCCACCTCTATTAGGTCATTATTTGTTAGCCTACTCCACAAGACACACTTAGTTGTGCCCATTACTGAGGCTATCCATGCCTAACTCAATGGATCAAACAATGGAGCAATGTAACCTAAATATTGATAATATCTCTTGACTTGATCTATTGTTACTACTACCACATCACCAATCACGTACACTAATGTGGTCAATATTACACCTACCCACTCAACCACTATACCTACACATCACATATATGTTATGAAAATTAGATTCAAGTATATCACATGAACATTCCATTGTATGTTATTAAAATCATAATTAATTTTGAATATAAAGTATTGTACACTTGGATCATTGATTTTCTAGTCATCATCACCTACCACCTCCCATAGTGGAGTCTCTCCATCCCATATACCCATAGTTCCCTCCACTCTCTCTACTTAGGGTGGTTTCTTGATTGTTGCTCCTACCTCTTCGGCTCCCCATCATCTAGTGCCAAAAAATTCTATATAGGCATCTATCACTCCTACATCATCTATCTTTGCTACCTCTCTGACCTTTTCCTCCTTATCATCTATCAAAGATTTTTTAGAAAATACTAGACTATCTATCTCTCTAAATCCAAACAATCGATGTTGGTGTTTCCTATAAATAAGTCACATCTTCTTTATAACACCATAATAAAATCTCTTGAAGACCAGGAGATACATCCCACATTACCACTAGGATCTCCTAGTTCTCTTTACTTATCATATGTCCTTTCATCCAATCGATAACCTCCTATATGGGCTCCATGTGATAAATGCAACTTCTTATCTATCAAAATATATCCTCCAAAACAATAGGATCCTACTTTCCATCGATCGGCCCAACCTATTAATATCCTAGTCATAGGCTTACAACATTTATCTATAGTTGTCATTTTTAATGAGTATTCGGAGGATGTAGATACGTCCTCCATTAACATCTAGGACAGAAGGGTGAATGGAAACCACGTTGGTTGGAATGGCAAGTGGTGGGCAGGGGCCCACTTTGGACATATCAATCCCATTCCCTTCGCCCATAATAATGTTCGCTCCTGGTATTGCCTGCCTCTGGTTTTAATGTCTGCCTGGAACGCTGAATTTTGATCCACAACTTTATCTTTATATTGCTCTCTTGTTCGCCTTATCTCCATTAAGATTACACATTCTCTCCTGACTTCTCATCTTTGGAAAATTGAGTATTTCAAAGGCATTGGTAGCTGTGAGTGTTGCTTGCATTCACGGATTTAGAGATCGGGGCATTCATTTCAAACATCTAAAGCTTTCATTTGGTGCTGGTGCTGTTGCTTCCTCTGTTTTAGCCCTTCACCACTCCGATGAGAGGGCGAGTAGAATGAAGAAGCAGCTGTCAGACGCTGAAGAATCTTTAAGGCGTGTGATGTATCTCAGCTGTTGGTCTCCTTCATAAATGTTTATTATGTACACACCTCCATAATTGTAAATTATTCTTTTCACTACCTGCTGGAAGGAGATGCAGGGGCATACCAATTACCACATTCCAATCCAGCCGGCCCTAATTTTGTACATGTTTTTCTTTCTTTAATGAAGAGGTTATCAGATTACATCCATATAAATTCCAATTCATTTTAGTTTTTATCGGCTCATATAATTTACAGATATGTTTTCATTGATGGTGCGGATCGAACACGCAACCTTAAGGAATTTGCTTATATCTCTCTCCTGTCACTGTGTGACAATTACCATTGTGGAAGGAAATGTAAGGGTATGCCAATTGCCATACCAGATTCCAATCCGGCCAAGCCCCAATTTTGGACTGGTATTTCCTTCTTTTAATGGACAGATTATTAAATTAATTAGGAATTTACTTAAAGCTCAATCTTATCAGTGCATGACAATTACCATGGGGTTTGTTCCGTCTATACTATGGTTAGAAATCCAATATTTGTGATTGTACATTATTTTATTATCTGAAGTTTCTGATTGTACATAATTTATCGATTAGTTTTTGAATCCAACCTTTATTGTTTTCCATTGTTATAGTTCACTTAAGGTCTAGGTTTTCATTATTGTTTTCCATTGTTATAGTTCACTTAAGGTCTAGGTTTTCATTATTGATACATATTTAGTTCATACCCCCTACCCTTTGGACTATTCATTATTCATTGATTATTTCATATGAACTCTACAAGCTATTGGATTTAGCTTTTATCTACGTGTGCCTCACCAAATTTGATGTGTTCCCTTATTTTTCATCATTTGATTATTTTATCCTTGACAATTTAATGTTCTTTAATCATATGAATGGGGATTTATTATTTAGCCATGTTTATGATATTCTCTCCTTCACAAAATTGGTGATTGTTCATCCTTCTAGAACTCTATAATTACTTAATTCACCTAAGATTACATCCAAGCCAGAGAAGGAATGCCATATTATTGATTAGTTATGAAATACACAAGTTAAGATAAAACTTTGGGATTTAATATGTACATCACCTCTATATAAGGATATCATATAAAAAGATTTAGAATTATACAACTAAATTATGATATTGTCCATAGGCAATAACTTCTTTGATTGCATCCATTGGGTCCTAGCCCAATCATAATATTTCATTTCATAATGTTGATATTCCACCAAAGTTACTTATTAGTTGTTGGTATAAATATTTTATTACACTTAGGATAGTGTTGATCATAAGTAGCACCTAGTTATTAAGTTTACTTGGGATATTAGAAATGTTTAATTATTCTCACATAGGTAGTTAATAATAACATATGTTCACCTTGACTTGAGGCACTCGAGTGCCATAGCTACCTCATCAATCCTTGATTAATGGTAGATAGGGGTCACCTTTGTTAAGTCAAGGTTGCCTCTATCTCAATTAGATTGAGTTAAATCACCTCTTAATTGGGATCGATTAAGATTTAAACTCTTACCTCTTGTCCATGCCATCTCCTTGATTCATGGATCTAAGTGGTCTATACATTTGTAAATTCTCTTTGTAATTATGTTATACACTAATGAATATAGCTATTTTTAATCATTTCCTCATTTTGTGATTATCTCATAGGCATTAAGTCCTAGGTAAAGTTAATGTTTATGCAAAATTATAACATTGTGTCAAATCCATGTTATAGGACTAGTCCTTTTTTAGGTTCTGGAAGCATGTAGATCTAAGCTTCTAGCATATATAGTAAATGGTAGAGCTATTTTGAGTCACCACCATCTCTAGAACAATTGAATTAGCTAGGATTTGTTGTTGGTTCATGTAGGTCTAATAATTGGAAACTTAATACTAGAGGAAGGGTTTGCTTTTATTTTTTATAGGGGATATTTTACAACAGGAAAGTTTGTAAAATTTTGATTGTCATTACATCCATAAGGGCCAAAAGCTTATGAATTGACATAAAAGTTGTTGAATTTGAATTAGTTGAAAAAAAGGAAAGAAGAAATTGTCCAAAAAATTGCATGGCCTCCCTACACAAGTCTAATGTAATTATTTTTAAATGTTTTTTTAGTACACTTTGTGATATTTTTTTATTAAACAATAAAAGAAAAGTTAAAAATATAAAAATAATAAGTATCAAAATATTTTATTATTTTTTAAGATCTTAAGCATTCTTATTTCCTATCTTCGTGGACTTGTTTTTAATTTGAATGACCATAAACAAAAATGTGTTTGGTTAAACTACAATGGCATGGTCTACAAACTAATATGTTTTATATAGTTTTTGAGGGAATTTTATATCACATAGAGCACAATGATTTCCATATAATTACCATGACCATAATTAGGCAATTGTATGGAGACCTCGAATCTCCAAAAAATTATGATTATCCCTTAGAGAACCTTGCACATGTGGATGAAACAAATAATTGATCCTCTTGATGCCCATCTATAGCCATTCATACTCACATCATTGATGTGAGTAGTTTATGAAATGTTTAGTGTAGTCATTCAACATGCATTAATATTCCAACAACTCTAGTAGCTTCACCAATCACTCATACTCAAATGACTAACGTGTACATCTTGTAGAATGAGTAGTGTAGTCAAATGACATGCACTATGATTCCACTACCACCTTATATTAACACTATAAAGTTTCAAGTTGCTTCATCAATAACATTGAGTAATTCATCACAATTGAACATCTTGTGGGATATGCAGTGTGGTCACATAACATGCATTGGATGTTGGGACTCGAGTTTATAATGCTATAATTTTCTTGAGTCCTAGTCCTTTAAGTGATAAGATTTTATTTTTCCTATCACATATACCAATCTAAGAAATCTTTGAATGGGTTTTCACTCTCATTTTTTCCCCAAGTTTTGTTCCCTTATGTACCCCTCATATGTAAAATATTGTAGGACATCTAAAAATTTCTAAGTTTGAGGCATTTTTTTGATGAATTTCTTAGATCTATATAATTTTTTAGACCATCATACCATCCCATGTTGACATACAATCCATATGAACTTTGGAACCCTGACCTTATGCCTTTGAAAATTTCCATGCACTAGAGATTCAAACTTGAGCCTCGCTCGATACAATTCCATGAGATCCTTGAACTTTGATCCCCGAAAGTTTGTCTTAAATAATTAAGTCTTTTGTTAGTATTGTACTCTTAGAGTTCCCCTTCCCCAAGTACCTTTCACATGCTATCCTTGACTCCCAACACTTGACTTGGTATTTTTCACTATGTACCCTATGAAAGTTAGAGTTGTGGCCTTCCTTCTACCTGGGTACTTGTTTTGTCTCATGCATGATTCCCAAGCCCTATCAATTCCTTCATAAACTCCATCAGAGTATAAAAAGTCCCATCCCCTTACCTCAATACCTTTTCTTGACCATCTCCTATCTTTGTCAACTGACAATTTCCATACACTTCTTATCAAATTTGGAGATGCAAGCTTCCTTTCTAATCGACACTTGTTATGTCTCACCTCCAAACCCGAATATTTGATATCTTGATATGGCACATGAGGTATGTGGTATCCTCAACCTTTCACCCTAATAGTCTAAAACTCTCACATTTTTATTTATACAGTCCTGTCTACTCACTTGCATGTTCCAAAAGGTCATTTATGACCTAATTTGACGTATCAACTAGTAGTAAAGGTTTTTTACTACCCACAAACAATTTATCATCTCAAGGGTGTGATTTTTGTGATAAATTTATAATTATAGAGAAGAGATCCATCTTCCTTTTAATGTGGTGGTTTTTTTATATGTTTTAATTTTCAAGGATGCAAGATGTAATTTTTAGCAAATTTTATGGATCTCAACTTGTTGAACATGTAATATTGATTACATAAATTCCTAAGTCATTTTCTAGCATGTTTATGGCTAGCCAAAAGTCATGCTATAAGTATATGTTCATTTGACATATCACAAGTTGGTTGTTGAACCAATTTTTTGGCCTATAGATGCCTTGAGCTATTTCTAAGGTATCAGGAATTGAATGTCTAAGTTGTAAATAAAGGGATATATTTTGTAAAGTGTAGGAAATGATTTTTAATGATTTTTTTTCTATAATGGTATGTCCCCATGGCTATTTATAGTGATTTATGGAGATATTATAATCATGGTTATTGTATCTCCTCTTACTACATTTACTGGAAGAAATTTAATGAAGGCTTGATGTATGTGTGATATAGAATCTAACACATTACTAATTTTTTTAATGGCCACTCCTTTATTCCATGTGGGTCATTATAGTTTTGGTTATGGATTATTAAGTATATCCATTCTCTAGTTCTATTGATATTTTCCTTAATTTATATCTCATTCCTCTTTGTTGTTCATGACTCTATTGTCCAATGGAATAATCAATGGTTCATATTGGCATTGTATTAATAATATTTCATTAAATTAATCTATGTTATGGTTAGTTGTAGGAGTAAATTAGGTTTAATTCAAAATTATACATGTTAATGATTATATATTATAAACCAAAGATAAATCTTAAGCAAACCCAAACTATTGAATCATCAATGAATCATGTGTTGTATGTATGCACCTTACAACTATGCATGTAATTGTAAATGAATTCACCTAAAGGGATTATGATGATGTTTTTTCTAGGTATATGTGCAAGATTTTACTGGCTATAAAAGAGGTCTTGTCTTGCTAGTTTATCTTTGACCTAGTGACAATAGGTGGGGTCAAGTGTACAATCAATGTAGTTTTTAATTTTTATTAAAAGACTATATTTTATTTTGTATACAAACCCTTTAAGGGAACCTCTAGGAATACCCTCCTATGTTTAAGCTAAGCCCAAGTGCAGAAGAGATCACCAAGTTTCATTGTAGGACTTTAACCATCCTCAACATGCTGATGAACCCTCTTTTTACCTTCTTGATGAAATATCCCTAGTATTAAAGGTAAGAAGTGTTCTAGGATTGTGGAAATGTGGTTTTTAGACCTAACATTAGGATTCCACCTTCACCTTTTACTCCTACAAAGTCTAGAAATGCTTCACTAATGGATTCCAATGGTTCTTCATAGCAAGAAATCTTATGGCATGAGTTGACATACATTGAGATTCCTCATCAATATACTACTTCAACATATGTTGCACATCCATCTCCATATAGTTTTGAGTAATCATCTTCTTCAGTTAATCCTAAGACTCTTAATCTAATCATGAGCCCACTTAGCACCAACATGGGGACAATTGCATAACTTCTAGAGATATGCATTTTAATATTTTCTTACCTCATATTCCTTTTTAGAATGGGAAGATATTATACATTCACTTTTGTATTTCTTTTTGAAGAGGAGAAACAATTTTCAATAAGCATGAATCATTTTCAACATTCAAATTCAATCATCCACCATTAGTGCAAGAGACATCACATCTTTGGGGTTACCTAGCCCAACTCTTCACATTTCTCTCTTATATGGAGTTTTCTCTCACTTTCTCAGAGGTATCATTATACATGGGTACCTAACATGGGCTAGATGTTGGGATCAATTTATATTTCTTCCTAATATACACTTGAGGTAGGGTGTTGGTGTAAAAATTTCACTTCATCTAGGATAGTGTTCATCCTAAATGTAATATTGCACCTAGTTATTAAGTTTACTTAGGATATTAGGAATATTTATTTTTTCTTACCTAGGTAGCTACTAATGATGTGTTCATCTTGAATTGAGTTACTTAAATTCCACTAGTGTCTCATTAATCTTTTATTGATGGCAACTAGGTGTCACCTCGGTTTAATCAATTAGACAATTAGTGGGATAAATCCGCTACACTTTGAGCCCTATCAAGCTCAAGAGGGTATTCCTAGATACCTTCTTAAAATGAATGAAAGTTGATAACCATATGTTTCAAACAATCCCTATGCATTAAAACATTCCTAAAATAGGTTATCACACCATGTCCTCACATTAGTTTACTAGAGTTGTAGGCCAAAAATAATAAGGTAGACATATGGCATGTTATGGTGTAGTATTAGATACACAACCAAAAAAGCATTCCACTATTATGTTTAGTCACAATCATTTACTTTACCAATAATCTAAATTTGAATAGCATGCATAATCCTCTTAAGAATTGTTGACTAACTTTAGAGCTTACAAAAGATTTCACACAAAGTTGTAATGATAGACGTATGCATATTGGTGAAGCATAAATAATAAATAATTTATCCAAAATAGGTGAATGATTTACATTTAATTTCAAAGGGATGGATAAGCTACAATTAATAAAGACTAATGTTGAATCTTGCAACAACCAAGTTATAAAAGAGAAAGATACTAGCACCACAAAATTATCTCATAATTTTAGATAGACCTAATGTACTTGGTTCTATCTTGTAATGCTTGGATTCTCCATCACCCTTATCCCGCCAATGACATAAATCATTCTTCTTTATCCATTTTTAGTTCAAATACACCACATATTGGACTAGAAAGTGATCCTACAACTTGGACGATACTTATAAAAGATTTTACCAAAATCCTTTAGCACAAACTAACTAGGTTCTAATACAAATGTGAAAAATGTGCACTTAGAAATTTGTAAGATCCCTTGAAATATTTGTTAGAAAATGAAGGAAAAACATACTAGGAGAGTTAAAAAAGGCTTACCCTGAATTTTAGGTACCATCTCTTACTCAAAATATAGTTTTGTTATAGCTCAACCAAGGTTTATAATTAGTTTCCGCAGCTGTTGGACGTGGTTGGGTGATGTGGCAACACGGGCCAGCCTGGATGCCATTTCTCTGACAGGCGCATTTCGGGTGGCGGCGTGCGTTAAATTGAGAAGCCGATAGATTTATGCCCAAGGATGGGAATGTGGGAGGTGGTGTAGGCTTGACGTCCTTGACAATCTCACTCGGGGCTTTCGAGCACACGTTTTATGGGTATTTCTCTTCATTCATTCCTCATTCCTCCTTACTTGGCTTGGTTGGGCTGTTGGTTCTAATGGAGACGCCGCTGAGCTTGGGATCAGACCGAAAGCTCTGGGCTTTCTATGGGTGAAGAATTAGTAATGCGCGTCTTTAAGGATTGGGATCCTTTGGTCCTTGAGGCTCCTGCGTTGCTACTGGGGAAGAGGTTCATGGACTCGGTGGAACGATGGCGCACTAATGCCGACATAGCTGCAAGGTTCGTGGTGGCTTTACTCGACTTGGAGGTAAGGAAGGCTGAAACTTTGCTTCTGGTTCGTCTAATGGCGTGGGACAATTTGACTGTGGGCGTTGAGGACATTCTGATTGTGGCTCGTCTGGGTGTTGGTCTACCGCATCCGAGGGATTTGCACCGAGCACTTCTTCCTGGGGTTCGAGTTAGATGGTTTCCGTTCCTGCTTGATGTAAAGCGTCAAAGGTTGGTCGCGCATTGACGGAGGCCAAAGTGCGGGCTAATTTTCCTGTTGCATCATTTCCACTTAGAGCCGAACGGTGGTGTAGACTGGCGCGGGTTATTCCAGGCATAGTTGGAAGCCGAAGGAATTTTTCCAAAGGTATAATGGGGTCTCCATGGTCGAAGTTGTGTGTGTCATGGGTGTTTTTTGGTGTCTGCAATCTGGCCTTTGTAAACGATGGTTGAATGGTCCTGAAGGTTGATGTTTTTTGTCTTGTCGCTGTTGGTCGGGTTTCTGGTGGTCTAGTTTGTTCTCATTGTTGGGGAGGGTGGAATTTTGGGCTGGTAATCTCATTTTTTGTCTGGTGGGTTGGGCTATCTGATCATTTGCCTGGTATGCAGGCTTGGAATGTAACACTCTTTTTCCCAAATCAATGAAATCTACATTTACCTATCAAAAAAAAGTTTATAATTAATTCATGTCACAAAATGGATACAAAACCACTTGTCTAGATTGATCCTAAATTGACCCATATACTCAATATTTCTTCCAACCTAAAAATTACCCCATAGTGAAAAATGAAACCTCCAACCCATATACTCAATATTTCTTCCAACCTAAAAATTACCCCATAGTGAAAAATGAAACCTCCAACATAACATTTACCATATAACTATTTAAACATTTTCTGAACCATTCTTGTGGATTATTTCTATCAACTTCTTTTGTTTTAGCATTTAAAATACTTCTTTAATTTGCTGCAAATCTTCTTTGGTCCTATTAAAAAACATAATGACATATAAGAAAATAATAAAAAAACGTAAAAAAAATTCAATACGTCATTCATCAATCTCGTGAATGTGCTTGACACATTAGTTAACCCAAAAGGAATTACTAACCACTCATACAAACCCTCATTTGTCTTGAATGTGGTTTTTCCATTCATCACCCTCTTTGATCCTAATATGATGATAACCACTCTTCAAGTCAATCTTTGTGAAATATTTTGTGCCACAAATAATCCATAATGTAATCCATCCTTGGCAATGGGAATTGGTACTTGATAGTGATCTTGTTGATAGCTCTTGATTCTGTGTATACCCTCCATTCTTCATCTTTCTTTGGAGCTAAAATTTTTGGTACCTCACATGGGCTTAAACTTTCTCTAATCATTCCTTTCCTTAGCAACTCCTATGCTTGTCTACTTAACTCTACATTTTTTGTTGGTTTCATCCTTCCCAAGGAAAAAAACCTTATTTAATGCTCCTCCATATCATGCATCATATGGATCATGATATAACTAATGGAGAATCCCATTCCATCTATATCTAAATTAGAAGAATTAATAATAAATTTCATCCTATGGATGCAAGTCCTAATGCAATATTTGTTATTGATACACCACCCTACACATTCCTTATTTTGTTAGTACAATAATACTCTAGATCCTACTACGAGATGGTCTAGTTGTCTACCACCACCTATCTACCCCATACAACAAATTGAAGAATAAACCACACATCCTATAGTGTGACTATCATATTACTTGTTGGAAAATGAAAATTGTTTATCTAAATCACACCTCTAAAAAGGGTGGTCAATAAATGAATGTCATAACCAAGTATTAGAAACTACCTTATACATCAAAATCCTACTTTGTATTCCATTTTATTCTTGGCCATTGAGAGATCCAACAAACATATACTTGACAATTATCATGGATGAAATGGTTAGAAGAATGAAAAAAAAGGAAAAAAACTTGGCATATCTATATTTATATAGATTTGATCTTCAATGATATATTTATCATCATTACTTAGAGACACTACAAGAGATTACAATTTAGTTATTGGTGGTTCAATTAATTTGTATACATGTTTTTTTGATTGTTGAGTGATTTACATGATCTATTTCATAGTGATTTCATTATGGTTTATTGTGTTCATTGATTCATCATGAAATACATGTGTATTACTTATTAATAGTGCCACATTATTTCCACACATACATAAGCACACAAAAAATATAAAAGAATACAAGAACATACAAACATCTAATCATTGAGGTCATGAGATAGCATAAAAGTCATATTATAATTAAATGTTCCAATAGTAAATATAATTAGCAAGCACAAGTATCAATACTTCTAAGCTAGGGGATGTTGTCTTGAGGATCCCTCGCCTATCTCACTCTTCAAAGACATACTCCTAGGAGAGTGAGTCCTAGATCTAGATCCCAATCTAGACTAGATCATCACCACCATAATCCCTCAACAACATTAGATATCATCTCATAGACAATACATGCTTGTGAGGATTTGTACCCCTAAAATATGACTCTACTCATGATATCTCCTACAATTGGGGGCATAACAACTTTGGTATGTGTCTATGTTAGCTCTATTTGAAATATCTCTATCAACCTATGTAGTCGAGCTAGTGCTATGCACAATGCATCCTCTCTTCTTATAGTCTCACCATCTCTAGTTAGCCTTAATCTCCTCCAATCATATTACATCCTCCAATATTAGGTATTATCTCTCTTAGCCTACTACACATGGCACACTTAGTTGTGCCCATTACCAAGGCTATCCATGCCTAACTCAATGGATCAAATAATGGAGCAACATAACCCAAATATTGATAATATCTCTTGATTTGATCTATTGTTACTACTAGCACATCAACAATCAGGTACACTAATCTAGTCAATATTACACCTATCCACTCAACTACTATATCTACACATCACATATATGTTATGAATATTAGATTGTATATCACATGAATATTCTATTGTATTCTATTAAAAGCATAATCAATTTTGAATATGATAGATTGTACACTGGGATCATTAAATTTCTAGTTGTCATCACCTACCACCTCCCATAGTGCGGCCTATCCCTCCCATATATCCATAGTTCCTTTTACTCTCTCTACCTAGGGTAGTTCCTTGATTGTTGCTCCTACCTCTTGAGCTCCCATCATCTAGAGGATATAACGGTGGGGGCGTGATCTCTTCCAAAAAATCTATATATGCATCTATCACTCCTACATCATCTATCTTTGCTACCTCCATGACCTTTTCCTCCTCGCCATCTATCAAATATTTTCTAGAAAATGTTAGACTATCTATCTCTTTAGATCTTAACAATCAATGTTGGTGGTTCCTATAAATGAGAGGTTACGTGTCACATCTTCTCAAAGTTTGTATTATTGTAGCATCCTCTTATAATAAAATATCTTGAAGACTATGGGATGGATTCCACATTACCACTAGGATCTCCGAGTTCTTCTTAATTATCATATGTCCTTTGATCCCATCAATAGTCCCCTATATGATCTCCATGTGATATATGCAAGTTTTTATCTATCAAAATTTATCCTCCAAAACAATAGGATCCTACTTTCCATCTATTGGCCCAACCTTAATATCCTAGTCACAGGCTTACAACATTTATCTATAGTTGTCGTTTTTAATGAGTAATCAGAGGATGTAGATATTTTCTCCGTTGACAGCTGGGACAGAAGGGGAGATGGAAACCACGGTAGTTGCAATGGCAAGTGCTGGGCAGGGGCCCACTTTGGACATATCCATCCCATTCCGTTCGCCCATAATAATGTTAGCTGCTGGTATTGCTTGCCTCTGGTTTTAATGTCTGCCTGGAACGCTGAATGTTGATCCACACCTTTTATCTTTATATTCCTCTCTTGTTCGCATTATCTCCATTCAGATTACACATTCTCTCCTGATTTTTCAATCGCTGGAAAAATGAGTATTTCAAAGGCATTGGTAGCTGTGAGTGTTGCTTCCATTCACGGATTTAGAGATCGGGGCATTCATTTCAAACATCTAAAGCTTTCATTTGGTGCTGCTGCTGTTGCTTCCTCTGTTTTAGCCCTTCACCACTCCGATGAGAGGGCGAGTAGAATGAAGAAGCAGCTGTCAGACGCTGAAGAATCGTTAAGGCGTGTGATGTATCTCAGCTGTTGGTCTCCTTCATAAATGTTTATAATATACACACCTCCATAATTGTAAATTATTCTTTTCAACCTGCTGGAAGGAGAAGCAGGGGCATACCAATTACCATATTCCAATCCAGCCGGCCCCAATTTTGTATATGTTATTCTTTCTTCTAATGAACAGGGTGTCAAATTACATCCATATCAATTCCAAGTCGTTTTGGTTTTCATCGGCTCATATAATTTGCAGATATGTTTTCATTGATGGTGTGGATCGAACACGCAACCTTTAAGGAATTTACTTAAAGCTCTCTGCTATCACTATATTACAATTACCAATCTGAAAATGTAAGGGTATGCCAATTACCATACCGGATTCCAATTCAGCCAAGCCCCAATTTTGGACTGGTCCTTTCTTTCTTTTAATGAACAGATTATTAAATTACTTAAAGCTCTCTCTTATCAGTGCATGGCAATTACCATTCTGAAGGAGATTTTATACTGTTTTTTCTTTCCTTTAACGAACAGATTATTAAGTTACATTAATCTCAATTCCAATTCGTTTGGGGTTTTGTGGCCACAAACAATTTCCAGTTCTGTTTTGCTTTTTGGCGAGTTGAACCCGCAACCTCCAATTTGCACCCAAATCCGTAAAAGTTTCCTGCTAATAATTGAAATTTGACGTCTATTTATATTTATTTTAAAAAATAATTTCAGACTTCTGATTACCTTGATTTTTAGTATTTCTAATTGTACTTATTAACTAGCTTATCTATATTATTCAATAATCTATAAAAAAAAATGTCGAGCTATATTCATTTTCAAGCATTCATTTTTCATTTCATGATTTTTAGTTAATTAATTACGTCGAGAGACATTATACAATGGCATTTGGTGTGTTCAGAAAAACTCTACCTTAAATCAAGGAGAGTTCTTGAAATCATCACCCTTCATTTTTTATTAAGTATTATCCATTTTTTATTTTTTTATTAACAACATATCACAAATATGTAAGTGGCATTTTATTTAATTAAATAGCAATAAATTGTTCTTTAGGTGATGAATCTTGTCATAATGGGTAATAAATAGGAATAAAGAAGAATAACGGAAACTGTTTCTTGAATATAACCTCAATCGAAGGCTTATTTATTGGTATTTACGTGTGGCATTTAAGCCAAAAATTATAGCCACTATGTGGCGATAGATCATAACTTAAACTATTTTTAGCCACTTCTAAACTTTGGCCAACAACCTTAAAAACTAATTCTGAATTATCAAGTCTTCAGCCACAAAAGTAGCAAGCTAAATCATTATAATAATTTTTTTTAATTGTTTTAAGAAGTGGCGCATACCTAAAACCATTTTAGGTGCATTATTAAAGCCACTTTGGTGGTAGTTTAAACTACAAAATAAATGTTCTTCTATCAACTTCAAACTGAATATTAATTCGAGCCTATTAATGTGGGTGCCATTTAGTGGGATCGAGTCTATCTTTTTTTTGCTTTTAAAATGCTTTAATTGAAGCCACTTAAAAAGGCACTTTAAACTGCAATTTTTTTGCCATCTGCAAGTAATATTGGCGCGCCACTTTGTTTCTTTGATGTTATTTTTGGCATGTCTAATAAAAACCTTTGGGGAGGTGCCTATTCTTTTGGAAAAGAGGTCGCCATAATGTCACTAACTGGGCGTGTAGGAAGGGAGGGCAGTTAGAATTAATGAGAAAGGGAGGGCAGTTAGAATTTAGCCAAACTTTCTTGAATATGCAATGCCTACTCCAAATGTTTTGTTCTTACAAGTGTAGAATTTAAATAATATTACAACTATTCAATTGAGGTGAATTTTGTGAGCGACTAAAAGATATCCACCAAATGGGCATACTATTATTCTATACAGTTAGACAACTGTTTCTTGTTCTTATCCAAATCTATAACAGAATCCTCCAACATTATTATACATACCTGTTTTAGAAGATATATGGGGTTGGCGAATCAAAGATAGTTTACTATTTTAAACATGTTTTTTTTTAAGAAGAATAGAGACCAGCTATTTAAGAAGTGAGCAAGAAAGGAGACTGTGGAACAATTCAGCTTCAGAGGTTCAATTCTTGACTTCAAAGCTATCCTAGAATTTGGTAATCATACTTGCATTTACATTATGATAAAGAATTACAAGGTTTTGAATTCGATTTCATGTATGGTAGAAGGAATACTGCCCGATTTAAAACTTTTAGAAAAATTGTTAGGCTCTGATTCAGTGTATTTGGTTTAAAGTTGTGTTTTTTCTTGGCCAGATTGTGACTGCAAACAACTTTATTCTTGATAATTTTATATGTAAAGAGAAAATATTGAATAGTTTAGAGAAAAAATGTAAAGAAATAAATTTATTAGTAGGCTACATCTGCTAGGTTGTTTTGAATGTTTTAAACGTAGACTTCATCTGCTAGGTTGTTTTGAATGTCTTTTTTTCAAACCAATGGTTTTTATCATAGATTCCTGGGTTTAAAGCGGTTGTAACAGCTAAATCTTGGCCAACAATAGCTGTATCAAAGCTATAGTTTTCAGATTTTTTTGTCAGATTTGAAATGTTTAAATTTTTGACATAAATTTGAGATTTTAAGATTTAATGGTATAGAGTTTTCCCCTTTTGTTTGCTTTGATGGGTGTCCATACTCTATTTCAAACCTCCCATTTTTTCATAGGTTAAATTGAATACAACACTGGCGACTGAGAATTGATGAGACAATTTCACTTCTCAGTTTTATAATTTAATTAAGATTACCTATTAACAATATAGCAAAGCACAATCATTAAGAACAATTTCATTGATTGTGTTTATATTATATGGTAAAAGGCTAATCTTTAAGGTAATATCTTTTGATCCATTTTCCTTTGTTTTTATTTCTCTGTCTCTCTCTATCTATATAAAGTTTGCAGACACTCATATCTCTGAAGTCTACTTAAGTACCTTTTTTTTGGTTTTGCTTCAAGACCCATTACTTTGTTTTAATCTTCTTTTTTTGGGTTTTTGCTTCCAATATCTTGCATATAATAGCTAAACGCTTTCACGTGTTGCCTAAACTTGCCTTTGAATTAGTCAAGCAAACCCCTGTATCCAGGTCCACTATGTTCCCAGTAAATGAAATTGTTCTCGATGATTGCATACATTTATCGTGTGTTGTTTGTGATTTCACATTTTGTAGACATGTTTACCAGGGCTGCGACAAACACAATATCTGGCTAAAATCCATCTTTCCCTTTATGTAGTTACATGAAACTATGAGTGAAATCCATCTTTCATTTTACAGTTGCAATCAAACATGGATATAGCAGTTTCCTATAGTTTCATAATAGTTCTGTACATAAAATCTCATCTATTGCTTAAAAATCAAGCATTGTTTTTCCCATTGGTCTAATCTGAAGGCACCTCATTAAAGTCCATCAAATTCTGCAATAGAAAATACATAATCCTTGAACTCACACCCCAACCTCACTCAGTAAAAATGGGGATACCTTGTTGCACCCAGAAAATCCTGCCTCATCATCTAGCATTCGCGGGATACGTTCCTAATTTCCTTGAGTACAAGGTACAGCCAAAGGATATCCCCTACCGTCCCCGTGTACCAAAGACAAGGATCCCTGCATTGGATCGGTTTATTTAGTAGTTTAAAGTCACGCTATCTGAAGTGCCCTATATTTAGAGGAAACCTTAATTCTATTGTCTTATTTATGATAAACCCTAAATACATGAAATCGTTTTAATTATTATCTACTTTCTGTTTGAACATAATTATTAGGGTTATCTATTAACATGTGAGATATGTGGAGAAGTTTCGAATTATCGTTCATATATTTGGATTTGATTTGAATTTCGTAGATGAAATATCTTCTATATTTAAATTTCTAAAAAAAATTAAACGATTAGTTGAATTTTTAATTATTATGTGTATGAAATGTGTTTGAACACAAATGAAAATTGTAATAAAATTGAAACAAAACACAAAATCAAACAAGCATTCAAATTAGGTGTGAAGAGCTCAAACCAATA
>VDFB02075321.1:207432224-207477358 GCA_007258455.2 Sequoia sempervirens | reverse complement strand
TGTATCAATTTCCTCTGGTTGCATGTGATGGCCAAACCCTAGGATGGCAGAATCAAGCTCTGATACCACTGTAGAAACCCCTGTTTCCCCCTAACACTGAATCTGACTGTAGTTTGAGTTTTTTCTGACGTTTTAGGGTTTTGCAATTTTTTTTGTGTTTTTGATGCAATACTTGAAAAGTACGATTTTGACAATAATTTGAAATAAATTCAATAAAAATAAAATAGCTCTGGAATTGAATGAATAAGGACGCCAGTATCTTTATTTGACTTTCTCAACTGATTACACAAATACCCAGATACATGCAATGAGCAAAAACAATGAATTTTAATATGAAAAGAACCTGGTATTTGCTGCTAATGAGGTACAGAATTGTACGGCTTCAATACATACTCCTCTTCTCCCACTGCCTGATGTCTGCAGAGGACTCCAGCAAGGTTGGCGCCTCAAATGAAGAAGGTTTGATGCACAATAAAGAGGCGTTTCTTTTAGGAAGAAGAAACACGTGTTTTGGAGGAGGTACGGCTTGACTGAAATGTACGGCCTGGTGAAGTACAGCAGCAATAAATATTGGTACGGCCTCCTCAAATCAATATCTATGTCTTTGAATATGATGCGCCCCAGTTGATAGATGAACTCTGAATACAGAACACTGAAGAAACTCTGTCAATGGACAATCTCTGAAGCTCTGTAGTTTTCTCTGAATAAGAAAACCTCTGTGGCAATAAATCAAGTGGTATTCCACACTCTCTGAATTGCTTTCCTTTGGAGATGGCTCGTTCCCCAAGGCAAACGAACGTGAAACCCTAAGTCTCAGGCTCAGACCAAAATTGATCAGTTTCAAAACTCAATAATCACATAATGGCACAAATCCCAATGCAAAACCCTCTTAAGGCTGAAAAGTGCGATTTCCTTAAGAATAGGGTTTTCATTAAAATATTCATATTTTAATCTTTTTAATTCTCCATAGTTCTCAGCTGAATATTTTAATTTAAATCAAATGTGAAACTGGCCCCTTCTGATGATGGGCGCACCCCTCAAGGCAATCACTTAAGTTATAATTTAAAATTATAACTTTATAATATAAACATTAAATAATTAATATTTAATCAATATAATTAAATATTAATATTTCTCCCGATCCTTGTCCGCTTCATTTCCGTCGTCCGTGAACTCGCGATGATCGATGCCGCCACGCCAATGCTAAAATAGCGGTGGTCCCTGCTTACGCCAAGAATCGCTAAAAATAGCAATACCAAAATGACCTCCCGATTGAGCGAGCGAACAACTGATCAATCCCTGCTGACTGAAGCTGAGCCAAGCTCCGAGATGACCCCCTATCCAGTCCATCAGCCTACGAGGGTCGTATGATAGGCCAATCCTGTCGTCTGAGAGATGTCACTGAGAAGGGGACATGACATATTAACACTTCTTGGTATGTTTTAGAGCTCTTTTTTGACTTGGCTGCATACTTAGCAATATATTTTATCACAGCATGTTTTGATAGGACATGTTTCCAATCTATATTTGCTCTCCATAACTGTAGGATGTATCGATTATGTGAATTGAGTCGATCATCATTTCTAGCAGGCTCAAATTTTTTTTCACCAGTTTCTGTATCTTCATATAGTTTTCCTCCTTGTAAATTTAGAGGCCATGGAGCATTGTACCTATAAGTTGAATAGAATGTTAGCAAGTTATTGCAAATAATGTATTAATAAATTTGTTTGATGGAATTTTATTTTATCATGTGTGGAAAGATGTTTACCTGCAAATCATTTGGCCTCTTTTTTTTCTTAGACATGCACCTTCTCTACACATTGTGTGTCTTTGGACTGTGTTAGCTAGCTCATCATAGTCGTGCTGGAGATTTGTATCTTGTAGTTGGCTTGTGTTTTTAAGACATGGATTCATATCACATATGTGGTATGCCTGCATTTTTAGTTTTCATTGATTAATTTGACAAAGAAGTTTTTAAGTGATAAGATTTAGGTAATTGGAGTATTGAAAAAGGCAAGTGGGGTAGTACCTGTTGATGATTATCCAGAGTTTCATGTCTAGGGTTCCATGCATGGACAATTAAGTTGAAATAGTTTTGTGCTTGAAGTCGTTCTTCTTCATTAGACCAATCAATAGTATCCATGTTCGGTGCTCCATTGATCCATAGAAATCCGTGGACATGTGGTGAGCCTCTATGTTGCCATTCATATCTACACCAAAAGTCTTCAACATTCATTCCTTTTTCAAGGATCTCTTGTCTAAATTGGGAGTGTCGTAAGTGCATGTATTGTGCAACTATATGAGGGTAGTCAATCACATTTTATTTTCGCCAAAGATGTGCTTCTTTTGGTGTTATTGGTGATGTCCCTGGCATGAGTGCATGTAAGTCTGGCCAATATAAGTCTGCTGCACTTAATGTAAAAAAAATGGTGGGTGTACCAATCTGATGCAACATGTCTGTTAATTCTGCTCGACATTTTGTCCAATATGACCTTGTACCTCTGAGTGAAGTTCCAAAGCGCATTATTCTATCTGCAAGTTGTGATTGTGGTGTACTATTTAGATGTTCGCGAAGTTCGTTGATTGTAATAGGCAAGTCATGAAGATTTCTTTTCATGAAAACTGCAGCTGATGTCTGTGCACGATGTCTCATTATCATATTTGCCATGTAATATCGAAACCTTGGGTGTTTACCAAATCGATTATCTTTATAACAGCATAGATGTTTGACATATTCATGTAGGTCTACTTTCTTTATGTGTGCTTCTAACCAGTCGCATATTCCATTTGGGAACAATGTTGGAAAGGCCATATCAAATAATCCTGCTGTACAATATTCGTTTATTGGAGATTCACCAATTGTTGGCCAGTCCATTAATGTCATAGGATTTTTGTTTGGGTTGTTGACCCATGCATGAATCAAGTCCATTTCCTTTTGTAAATTTGGTGGTTGGCAAACCACAGATGAAGTGTGTTCAATAATGTTTTGTTCAATATCCTCGATAATTGGGTTCAAATTATTTGTAGCATTTTTATCAGATTGAGATTCTATTTGAAGAGTATTGAGTTGGTGAAAAATATTTTGATCAAGGTCCCCATTTAAGCTATCAAGAGCATTTTCATTGATTTTGACATCTAAGTAAAATTTGTCATTGTTAATTTTATACTTAAATGCTTGATAAACACGGTCTTTATTCACTGTGAAGTGGTAATTTGTGCCATGCTGATCTTTTTTCCTTACTATAATGATTGGTAATTCTGCAATATAGTGTGGCAATGTCTTTGATAATTGTTCAATCTTTTGCGGGAAGCTGATTGTGTGTCCTCTATATTTATGTTGACCACCCCTTGCATGAGTGACTTGTATAATTGGGTTGACCCATGCAATCAACATTTCTTCTACTTGTGTAAGATTTTTTAGCTCATTTGGTTGGTCTCCTGGATTCATATTATTTTGTGCTGAGAATCGATTTATTCCTTTCTCTTGTTTACATCTTCTGCACATACTGCCTTTTGAAGTGGCTATTACTTTTATTCCAATGTAGGTTTCTTCGCAAATGTAACAAACTGCTTGTGATTGGTACAAGTCTAACTGACTACGAAATGCTATTTGCATTTCTTTGAAGTTTGTGGCAAGTAATCCATTTGGATTTGAATTTTCTATTTCTGTTTGTCTTGCATTTCTTGCTCTTTTTCCTTCTCTATTTCTTTTTCTTTGCTCTTCATTTTCTTCATCTGTCATTTTCTCCCTTTGTCGTCTACGATAATCTCTGTAGTATTGTCTTTGGTATTCTTTCCTTTGTTCTTCTGATTCAAATTGCCTCTTTGGTCGACCCATAGCTAAAATGCAAATATATGCCACATGACAAAACCAATTATGTAAATGTCATATGTATGCCACATGAAAAAACCAATTATGTTTGATAGTACATATTAGTAAAAGGCATGTACACAATAAAGAAATATCTAATTTTTCTTAAAATTGTAAAGTAATAGAATTTGACAAATTGAAGAATAAACAAGAAATACAAGATTTGAAGAAAGTATGCCTATATAGTTTTTCTTTATTCAAATAAATTTTTATGTACATATAGTATGGCAGTAGATAATATTATTTACAATCTTTGAAAATGAAATTGTACTATTTTTTTACATGGATGGTTTATAAACCAAATTTGGAGAAAGTATATGATATTTAGACATTTGTTATTAAAGCAAGCAAAGCTTTGCTTTCAATTGAGTAATCAAATTGCTCAGTTCTAATGACTGTGTTTTTGATCCTCTTTTCACCATTGTAAGTTTCTTCTATAACATGCAACAGGAAGGAATATTTCTGGAAAAGTCTTTTTTGTATTGTTTCTTCAAACTTTGTTTTATCTTCTTCCTCATGTTTCATACTGTTTAATTCATTCGCTGAAATTCCCATAATTCCTTCAGCTGCTTTTTCAAAAGCAGTAACCCATGTTGAGCTTGTGTGGTCTTCTATCTTGCATTGCAACAAATATTTGTAATCACAATCATGAAAAGTATTTTTACATGTTTCACAATGCCATTCACCAATTTCTGTTTTTTCCACCTTTTTCTTGCATTTCTTACCACCAATTTCCATGGGGCAAGCCGTGTAACAAAATTTGTCTTGCTTTATGAAGCACAATGTTGCTTTTATGAACATGTATTGACTCTTGCTAGTAATATTAGCTCTGTATCTGTTTATTTCTGCAATATTTTCCAATTTCAATTCCTTTCGATCAAATAAAGAGTTCTTTGTTAGAGATTGGCCAATGAGAGTTTTTCCTTCACTTTCAAACCATGATTTTAATTGCTTAGTCTCTACTATCTGAGGATTTATATGTAGTTGGGTTGTTGGAATGGTTCCTATAGACTTCCCTCCATAATCACTTATTCGAGCAGCTTTTGCAACGAGTATTGGAAATGCCCCTGCAGTACATATGTCTTGAAGTTTCAAACCTTCATTGTCACAAAAATCACCCCACATTGTGAAGTCTATTTTGGTAGCTGACATATCTTTGATTTGTAGAGTTTGTTTCTTTGTTTGTGTACCATTCCTTTTTAAGATTGTATTTGCTTCATTTATTGATAACACTATACCTACAATGTCAACAATCGTATTATTTTCCATCTCTTTAAGTTCACTTATTAGCTTAAAGTTGAACTTTAACTGCGGTATCTATGTGTTCTCATCTAAGCAAATCTCGATTGTGGAATTGTTGTCCAAAAGGATTTCCCAATCATTATTTAAACTGCAAAATTTCTTATTTGTTGGCTTCAATGTTCCATTGGATATGAGGAACAATTTTCCAATCTCTATACGATAATAAAATAGTTCTGCTATAGCATTGAAACATGTTGCTTTGATTTCATCACCATCAGAATCAAGAAGATTGAAGCTAAAAACTTTTCCATCCCCATTGTATTTTTGAAATAACGAAGTTGTTGTTTTGCCATTACTCGAGCCTTTATTGTCCATCGTTTTTGATATGGGTTTAATGCTCTTATGGGCACAATTCTTTTACAACCTTCCTCTTTTGCGTGATCCATCCCTATTACAAAATTATGTAAATATTATACATATGTATTAAATAAACATCATCGATATAACATGTATGTTGCAAATGTGTTAATTAATGTAATTTGAAATATACATTGAAATATTCAAATAAATAGAAATAAGCACAATATACATAATATTTTTTACTATTTACATATTAAGTAGGCTATGTACATTGAAAAAAACGAACAGTATTTTCCTAAAAAATAGACATCAATGTCTATATCTAAATACTGTTTTAAAAAGTACAGTATGCCAACAATGGTTGCTAGCTACATACAAAATATATGAACACCTTTATTTACAAAAATAGATATGTAAGTCTATATAATAAGTGTGTTCATAAGAGACAACCATCAATATGACAACTCTTTTTTTGGTTCATATTTGTCTATTCTAATTTTCATACAAGTACAAGAGGAATTGTTCAATGATAACTTTTTCAGTTCCTTGTTCGTATTGCTCGTCATAGAAAAGTTCTTTTAAGAAACTGGAAAAGCTTGCAACTTTCTGACATGTTTGATGAAATTTCCTAGCAATGTCTTCAGTGTCATGAATTTCTTGGCGTTCAACCGCTTGTGTCAGAAGTGCAGCGTCATGAAGTTCTTGAATTATTTGTTCTAAGTGAGCTTCAATTGATGAGTACAACTTATCAATTGGACTTTGCACATATGTGTTTGAGTTAATTGACTCCTCAGGGGCTTGTATCTTTGTGACTGATGGTTCGGTTGAAACAGATTCTTTTTTGCTAGCCATGATCTAAAAAACAAAAGATACTAATAAATAAGTAACAAATAAAGTAAGCATTATTCTAGGTTGGTGCCTAATTTTGTATGATGGAATGTTGACTATTGAAGCTTAATTGTGCATGAATTAATTTGTTGAAATTGACAAGACAACAAGAGATGATAATAGTAGCGTTTTTTTTGGCTAGCCATGATTTTAATAATAAATGATGCTAATAAATATGTAACAAATAAAGATAAGCATTTTTCTAGGTTAGTGCTTAATTTTCTATGATGGAATATTGATTGTTGAAGTTGAATTGTGCATGAATTAACATTGTGAAGTTGACAAGACTACGAGTACAAGAAATGTAAGTACTTGGTATAAGAGTTTTCTTAACGTGGGAGGGTGGTTGTTTGTAGATAGTGACACATGAGAACCTACTAATAAATAAAACAATAAACACACTCATAAAAGTGAGTTTGTAAATATTTTGGTTTTTTGCGATTTAAATTATTTAAAACAAATACTATTATTATTGTTTTAATGAAAATACAAATTAAGTGTAAGAAGAGTACATCGAGTGTAATTAAGTACCTGGAATTTACGTTCTCTTAATATAGAAAGTTGCTTGTCTGTAGATGTAGATGATATAAGTGCTTCAAGTGCCTAATACACATAACAATCCTAATTAATGATACTTGTATTTTACGAGATTTTAAAATTTACTATAAGGGGACTGTAGATGTAGATGATATAAGTGCTTCAAGTGCCTAATACACATAACAATGCTAATAAATGATACTTGTATTTTGCGAGATTTTAAAATTTACTATAAGAGGACTATACTATGTTTAATCAAATAAAGATTCAATTCCAATATACTTTTATGATTATATATATGATTATAATTTTTCAACATAACAATATTATAATCCATATTTATAGATTTCTTGAGTGTATAGTTAAATCTTATGATGATGGAAATATAATGTCATAAGATGTGTGTTTGTGATGTTCACTTATTTATTGATGTGTTTCAATTTGTATGTTACATTCAATCATATTTTAAATTTAATTTTTAAATCTGTTTTAATTCCCTTCTAAATTCCATGTTTGAATTCTTAATTTGGAATTATTGCAATAGTTAACACATAGTCTTAAATTGAATAATTTTTTTTATTTTAATACGTTTTACATATAGTTTGGAGTGAGTTGAGTTTACTCCGAATCATCCAAGCGAATGACAATAATTTCATTTTGATGATGCATACATAGGTGCTCATCTTCAATTTTTATTTTTTTTGGATGATTGGTAGTACTCTGCCCAGTTGATACAGATCTAGAAAGAGTTGGTTCTCTTGTTTTTGCTTTTGAAGTGGATGGTTGATGAGCTAGATCTGCTAGAATACTTTTATGGAGCTTTTCGGCCATCTTCAGCTCTGCTTTTTCATCTTTGATTCTGGTCATTGCATGGGAGAAAGATTCGTCATCTCGAAGCCAGCCTTCCCCATCAATGTTTTTCCCTTCGATAGTCTTTGTCAGAGCTGCCCTCTCCTTTTTAGCTTGTAGGTATCTTTGGTTTCCAGCAATAGACTTCCTTGCAGTCTGCTTGGTGCGAACCATTTTTGGCATAGGGTTTCCAAATATTAGTCTAAAAGTTGACATAAGTTCACTGACTCAATGGGCGAAGTTTAAAAGTTAGAATACTTATCCTTTAGAAGGTAGTGTTTAATATATAAGAATTCTACGGTATAATTTCATAGGCTATACTGGAACTGATATACTTCCAATATATGCTATTTCTGCTTTATACATTGATTACTGGCAATTCACTGTGCTATCACCATTTGAAAGGAAACCCTATGATATTAGACTCTGCCATTAGCCTGTGACATAAGCACACATCACAAGAACAATAGTTTTTTATGTTTTTAAACTCCCCTTCTGGTATCATGGCTATTGCTATATCCTCACTCAAACCCATTCCATATAGATAACGTCGAGAAATATATCATTTTTAAGGAGTTATTACTTTGTATTCTTCAAGACAACCTACCTTTGAATTACCACAACACTCGTTAACTATTGTGCTCAAGGATTATCTACAACATCTTCAACCTGAGATTATGTATTTTCTCTTGCAGAATTTGATGGACTTTAATGAGGTGCCGTCAGATTAGACCAATGGGAAAAACAATGCTTGATCCAAAAAGAGACCAACCTAAGAGATGTCTTCAGATCGGCTATAGATATGATAAATACTATAACTAAGTACTAATTATATAACTTAGCAGCGTGCTCTAAACATATGATCATAGACATGTCTACATATATTGTCTAATGCCAGATATTGTGTTCGTCGCAGCCCTGGTAAACATGTCTACAAAATGTGAAATCACAGACAACACACGTTCATGGTTTGGAAAATAGTATACAGTCATCGAGAACAATTTCATTTACCGGGAACATAGTGGACCTGGATACAAGGGGTTTGCTTGACTAATTCAAAGGCAAGTTTAGGCAACACGTGAAAGCATTTAGCTATTATATGCAAGATATTGGAAGCAAAAACCAAAAAAAAGAAGATTAAAACAGAGCAATGGGTCTTGAAGCAAAACCAAAAAAAAGGTACTTAAGTAGACTCTCGACACTCTATTTTCAAAATAATTTGGCAAAGAGTTCCTGACAAGAGGTATCAAGCAGACACTCATATTTCTGTTCGTAGCTCTTTCTTTTATTTTCAGTACTGTTTAGATCAATTTTGTTTATATCTAATATTCTGACACTCAGGCGTATATATCAAACTGAGTGAGGTTGGGGTGTGAGTTCAAGGATTATGTATTTTCTCTTGCAGAATTTGATGGACTTTAATGAGGTGCCATCAGATTAGACCAATGGGAAAAACAATGCTTGATTTTTAAGCAATAGATGAGATTTTATATACAGAACTATTATGAAACTATAGGAAACTGCTACATCCATGTTTGATTGCAACTGTAAAATGAAAGATGGATTTCACTCATAGTTTCATGTAACTATGTAAAGGGAAAGATGGATTTTAGCCAGATATTGTGTTCGTCGCAGCCCTGGTAAACATGTCTACAAAATGTGAAATCACATACAACACACGTTAAAGGTTTGGAAAATAGTATGGACAGCCATCAAAGCAAACTAAATGGGGATTTTACTCAAATGAATTAGTAAGTGTTCCCATAAATATGTAAACACGATAAATGTATACAATCATCGAGAACAATTTCATTTATTGGGAACATAGTGGACCTGGATACAGGGGTTTGCTTGACTAATTCAAAGGCAAGTTTAGGCAACACGTGAAAGCGTTTAGCTATTATATGCAAGCTATTGGAAGCAAAAACCAAAAAAAAGAAGATTAAAACAGAGCAATGGGTCTTGAAGCAAAACCAAAAAAAAGGTACTTAAGTAGACTCTCGACACTCTATTTTCAAAATAATTTGGCAAAGAGTTCCTGACAAGAGGTATCACAGACAGAACAGTGAAGACCGAAAAGAAAGAAACCCCTTTTCATGGAAAATATCATGGAAAGTTTGCAGACACTCATATCTCTGTTCATAGCTCTTTCTGTTATTTTCAGTACTGTTTAGATCAATTTTGTTTATATCTAATATTCTGACACTCAGGTGTATATATCAAACTGAGTGAGGTTGGGGTGTGAGTTCAAGGATTGTATGTATCTTTTGTTTCCATCATCATGTTCATTAGACCAGCAAACTTTATATAGATAGAGAGAGACAGAGAAATAAAAACAAAGGAAAATGGATCAAAAGATATTACCTTAAAGATTAGCCTTTTACCATATAATATAAACACAGTCAATGAAATTGTTCTTAATGACTGTGCTTTGCTATATTGTTAATAGGTAATGTTAATTAAATTATAAAACTGAGAAGTGAAATTGTCTCATCAATTCTCAGTCGCCAGTGTTGTATTCAATTTAACCTATGAAAAAATGGGAGGTTTGAAATAGAGTATGGACACCCATCAAAGCAAACAAAAGGGGAAGACTCTATACCATTAAATCTTAAAATCTCAAATTTATGTCAAAAATTTAAACATTTCAAATCTGACAAAAAAATCTGAAAACTATAGCTTTGATACAGCTATTGTTGGCCAAGATTTAGCTGTTACAACCGCTTTAAACCCAGGAATCTATGATAAAAACCATTGGTTTGAAAAAAAAACATTCAAAACAACCTAGCAGATGAAGTCTACGTTTAAAACATTCAAAACAACCTAGCAGATGTAGCCTACTAATAAATTTATTTCTTTACATTTTTTCTCTAAACTGTTCAATATTTTCTCTTTACATATAAAATTATCAAGAATAAAGTTGTTTGCAGTCACAATCTGGCCAAGAAAAACACAACTTTAAACCAAATACACTGAATCAGAGCCTAACAATTTTTCTAAAAGTTTTAAATCGGGCAGTATTCCTTCTACCATACATGAAATCGAATTCAAAACCTTGTAATTCTTTATCATAATGTAAATGCAAGTATGATTACCAAATTCTAGGATAGCTTTGAAGTCAAGAATTGAACCTCTGAAGCTGAATTGTTCCATAGTCTCCTTTCTTGCTCGCTTCTTAAATAGCTGGTCTCTGTTCTTCTTAAAAAAAAAAACCTGTTTAAAATAATAAACTATCTTTGATTCGCCAAACCCATATATCTTCTAAAACAGGTATGTATAATAATGCTGGAGGATTCTGTTATAGATTTGGATAAGAACAAGAAACAGTTGTTTAAATTCTACACTTGTAAGAACAAAACATGCAATGATTGTGTAATTTTTGGAGTAGGCATTGCATCTTCAAGAAAGTTTGGCTAAATTCTAACTGCCCTCCCTTTCTCATTAATTCTAACTGCCCTCCCTTCCTACACGCCCAATCAGTGACATTATGGCGACCTCTTTTCCAAAAGAATAGGCACCTCCCCAAAGGTTTTTATTAGACATGCCAAAAATAGCATCAAAGAAACAAAGTGGCGCGCCAAAATTACTTGCAGATGGCAAAAGAATTGCAGTTTAAAACGCCTTTTTAAGTGGCTTCAATTAAAGCATTTTAAAAGCAAAAAAAAGATAGACTCGATCCCACTAAATTGCGCCCACATTAATAGGCTCGAATTAATATTCAATTTGAAGTTGATAGAAGAACATTTATTTTGTAGTTTAAACTACCACCAAAGTGGCTTTAATATTGCACCTAAAATGGCTTTACGTATGCGCCACTTCTTAAAACAATTAAAAAAATTTATTATAATGATTTAGCTTGCTACTTTTGTGGCTGAAGACTTGATAATTCAAAATTAGTTTTTAAGGTTGTTGGCCACAGTTTAGAAGTGGCTAAAAATAGTTTGAGTTATCATCTATCGCCACATAGTGGCTATAATTTTTGGCTTAAATGCAACACGTAAATACCAATAAATAAGCCTTCGATTGAGGTTATATTTTTCTTCTCAAAATGCAAATTCAAAAGAAGCTTTGATTTACTCATTAGTAAAATGATTATTTACAAAATTATCTACAAGTAAATATATACTTAAGAAACGGTTAGAAATAAGTAGTTACGCAAGAAACAGTTTCCGCTATTCTTCTTTATTCCTATTTATTACCCATTATGACAAGATTCATAACCTGAAGAACAATTTATTCCTATTTAATTAAATAAAATGCCACTTACATATTTGTGATATGTTGTTAATAAAAAAATAAAAAACGGATAATACTTAATAAAAAATGAAGGGTGATGATTTCAAGAACTCTCCTTGATTTAAGGTAGAGTTTTTCTGAACACACCAAATGCCATTGTAAAACGTCTCTCGACGTAAACATATATGCAATAATAACACTTGAAAACATGCTAGAAAAAGATCATTTTCAGACTAAGAATGCTTAGATTTAATAACCAAAATATTCTGAGATTACAATGTATTTTCAGACTTCTTAAACAATTAAATCAGACTCAGAAATGTATGTTTTCCAGACCTGGAAATGGTGTCTTGCAGATTACACTTTCAGAAAATGCTTTGTAACGTCACCAGCAAAGAGCTTCAAACACCATTGACTTATCACCACCAAACGTCCTTTCCAACGCCTTTAAAGTGCAGATTTCTGAACATCAAAATGCAGACCCAGAAACTTCTAAAACACACCAAACTGGGCGCCTAGTAGTGAAGGGCGATTTGCTCCATAAAATAAGTATTGGCTCTAAAAATTCATGTGAATATATGTACTGAAGCGCCTTGACTAGGAGAATGCACATAACCAATATCCACGTTGCAAATAAAATCAGATAATGAGTTATGAGCCAAAAACTAGGTTTAGGTCCAGTTGCTAAAGTGCCCAAAAAATGATGAAACCACTCCCAAACTCCTTGAAAACCACGCCAAAAAGAGATTAAGCCATCACAAACCCAAACCAAACTGAAATACATAAAAAATGCTTGAAGATCTTCATTCTAAATGATTGAAAACTGCAACTTGAAGCTCAAATTGTGACTCCTGGATGGAACCACGCTTTCACTGGCTAGGGCAAGTCTTGCACTACTGAAACCAGTCCAAAGATGTCAAGGGTTTTCATCCTCAACACTCACTTTTAGACCTCCTGGAGAAAAACCAGCAACATCTCCTTATGCAACCAAAATCATCCATACAAAATGAGGCCTCCAAATGAAGTTTTAAAGATTGCCAAATTAGGGTGACCACATAGTCAAAAATCTTAATCCCCTTCTAAAACCCACGCCTCATGTATTTGCTTTTGATTTATCTTTAATTTTTAACCTCAATTTTAGCCTAGGCGTCCATCTCTTATCTAGCATTCTAAAACATTATTGATGCTTTAAAACAACTTGAAGTCATTGACTTAGGCATCATGGTACTTTTTTATGTCCCCTTTTTCCCTCAACTTAAAGTTATAAAGTAACTTTATATTAATCCATTTTTCGAAGGGAAAAACAAATATTATAATATTCCAACCTTAGCAACCAAGGACCTCATTGAAAATATGCTGCTGAGAGAAGCCTAACCAAGACTAGCTTACTACAAATAGAATTACTATTTTAAGAAAGTACTAAAAATAGTAAGTAATACCAAAGACTCAAGTTGGAGAGATACTGATATGCTCAAAGGGCTCATGGAAGACAGTAAGCATAGTATTGGTCCCTTGCTAAAAATAGAAAGTCCCCCAAAATACCAAAAACCCAACACCAAGAACCGGAACTGAGTTCCCTTACCAGAACTGTTTAGCCTACAGAAACTCTGGAATAGGCTAAAGGTCATGTGCACTGCTCAAAGGCTAGGAGGAGAAATTACAGTACACCCTCCCCAAAGATTTCTTGCCCTGAAGCAATCGTAATACTGAATGTTGTAATATCTGCTCACTCTCCCACTTAGCATCCTCAACTGGTAGGTCCCGCCACTTCACCAAGTACTCTGTGATCACTCTCCTCCTGACGGTCCTCTCCTTGAAATCAATAACTGCCTTTGTAATAAGCTCCAATCTCCCCTCCTCATCCAATGGGGGTAATATTGCGGAAGGTATCGCATTTTGTCCAAGTGCCTTCTTGAGGCATGATACGTGAAAAACATTGTGCACTCTACTCTCCTCAGGCAACTCCAGTTGGTAAGCAACCTCTCCAACCCTCTTGGTAACTAGTGCTGGGAGTCAACTAGGTACCACAAACCTTGAACAACTCTTGCCAAAATAAACTCATGAACTTGTTGTCCTTGTCACTTTTGATGTTTTTTGGTGCCCCATGAAGCCTAAACACCTCTTTGAAGAACAAATCTGCCACCTGTAATGCTGTATATCCTGCTAATATGGCAAAAAAGTGGGCAAATTTGGTCAAAGGGTCTACTACCACATAGATACAATCCTTCCCTTGCACCTTGGGAAGCCTTGTGATGAAATCCATTGAGATACTCTGCCACTTTTGAGTAGGAATGGGCAATGGTTGTAGTAGACTAGTAGAGTATGTGTGCTCATTTTTGTTTTCTTGGCACACTTGACTCTCACACACATACTTAGTGATGTCATCTTTCATGCCCTTCCATGAGAATCTCTCACAGATTTGCCTGTATCTCTTATAGAACCCCGGATGGCCAGCCATAGGGGTGTTATGAAAAGTTTTTAAAACCTTCTCTTTCATCTTAGTTTCAAGCACCAAAAATATTCTCTCCTTGTAGAAGATCAATCCATCTTTAACATTATATTTTTCATCACCCAAAGTGCCATCAAGAATGTTGTTTGTAAAAGTGTTCTTAGCATAATTTGCTTGGATTTTCTCTTTTCAATCTGCTTCAATCTCAGAAAAAATGCATAAATGTGGTCTCCTAGAGAGTGCTTCAGCCACTACATTACATTTCCCCTTGACATATTCAATATCAAAATCAAAGGCTTGAAGCTTACCCATTTTTGCTGCCTCTCACTTAAGTCCTTCTGATTTAGAAAGTATTTAAGGCTGTTATGATCAGTTTTTGCTACAAATCTGCCCCCAATGAGATATTGCTTGTACTTGGCCAAAGCATGCATGATGGCCAACATCTCCTTATCATATATAGAATAATTTAACTCACCTCCCCTTAATTTTCTGCTCTCAAAAGCGATGGGATGCTTGTTCTGCATGAGGACAACCCCTATAACTTCACCTGATGCATCACACTCAAGCTCAAAAGGTTTGGTAAAATATGGAATATCTAACACCTAGGATGTTTGTCTCACATTTGCTCAGGCTTCGCAATGCATCCGTCAGCCGGTAAATTTGAGTTGCTGAATTGCCTGAGCCAGAGGTCAAACACGAGGTTAAATCTTGGTCAAAATATCAAGGAAAAAGCAAAAGAGTACATTTTGGAAAAGGCGCTTGAGCTTTTGGAACCTTTAATGTCTTCTTTTTGATGATCTCAGGTGTTCATTTTGTCCGTGTTACATTCATCTCTCCGTTGGTTGTCTCCGTCAAATCAGAAGTTGACTCAGCAGCCTGTAGCTGGAGTTTTAGTGATATTTTGGCCAGTTTGAGAATGGCTATCTCTGGGATGAAAAGAGTACATTTTTCAAAAGGCGCCCTTGACTTTCAACCCCTAGATGATGTTTTCAGAGGAAGTGCTCTCTTGAAGTTGTTGTGTGGAATGAAGCCAACTCCGTAGTGAGCCAACTATTCTATCCTGAAACTTTGTCAAACAAAAGTTATGGAGAATTCAGTTTTCCCTTCGTACGAAATGAAGATGGAGGAAATTTGGCCTAAGTCTAAGAAAAAGCGCAACTTTTGCAAAGGGCGCTTGGATTTTTGAGCCCTCAGATCTTAGTTTTGTGGTCTGCAGTCTCAAGGAGTGTTTTGATCAGTTTTTGTCCTGCTCTGCAATGCAACTGTCAGCCAGTCAATCGGTGAGGCCAGTCAATCAGTGTCAGGGATTGAACAGAGGCTCTGGAGAGAATCCAGTTTTCATGAAAAATGGTTTAGTTTGAAGAAAAACGCCAAAAGTCAAAGTTGATTTTTCAAAACTCAAAATCACATGTGCTCCCTAAAAGAGGAATTTTAAATATTATTTCAATATTTGAATTTCGAATTTCAATTGGAGTGAACGATTTCTGGGTTATCTTTAGTTGACATCTTTGCATGTCAGGTGCTTTTTTAGTTTTGCATGTTGAGTTAACTGATTTTGCATGTTAACTTAACTGAAGCGCATGTCAAAACTTAACTGAAGCTTTAATGCATGGCGTATGTCAAGATTTATCTCAAGATATCAAAGGATGGTGCTTTATTTAGGATTTTTAACTGAAGTCTTAAAGCAAGGCGTTTTATTTGGGATTTTTAAATTGAAGTCTTGAAGATGGCGATTTATTTTATGTCAAATATTAAAGCATGGCGCTTTATTTAGGGCATGTTGATCATCAGTTAACTGTTTTGAGAGCCAATCATAGGCTAGGCGTGGGTTTTTTGAAGTCCAATCATAAGCCAAGTGCCATTTTTAGGATTTGCATGCATTTACCACGCCTTTGATGAGAAAGCCTATTTATTCAAACTTGGGCGTCCATTATTCTTCATCCGAAGCAAAGAGAAATACGTTTTTCTTAAGCAAACAAAGATTTGAAAGTGCTACAGGTGTCAGATTTCAGTGTTCTTCGTAGCAACAAATTTAGTTTGCTCAGAGGAAGAATATTCCAGGCTTCATTTTTCATTTGCATGCAGGTTTCATCAAATTCCAGTCAAGCATAGGCAATTTTCTATAGAAGCTATCCTGTGATCAATTTGAATGCTTTAGAGGGTATTAGGAGCAATACACTGAAGAATATTGAACATTCTGGGTTGCTGGCAGCAGGATCTATTCCCATCTTAACTTTCAATCTCGAGTTTGTTCTTGCTTGCATCAAGCATTACGACTCGTCTACATGACCAATCAGATCAGCTGATGGGAGAGTCATCTGCAGTCTTAAGCCAAAGGACGTAGAGAAATGTTTTGCTATTCCTCGTTCAGAAAATTTCATTGTGATTATTGAGTCTTGTGAGAAGATATGGAATGAAGATCTAGAACGTTCACAGAGAAAGGTTGCTTAGAGATGATTGAAGATTCAGAAGACTAACATGCCTAAACAGGTTGGTCGTGGTGAATTCAAGGACAAGATTGTTGTTTCGATAACTCTACTCAATCGAGTTACAGGTTACGAAGAGGCAAACATTTTCCGACCATGGATGTTTTACATCATTTCTAGGATCCTTGATGGCACAAAACATTTTGACTGGGCCATGTTGATCAACGATTGCCTTCATCAGCAGATTACTAGATTCCTTAGGTTTCACGAGTTTCACATGGTGTCTCACTTGGTCTACTTAGTTGCATCTCAAGGCAGTTATAGACACCTGAAGACTAACGAAACTCTTGGTGTTCAGCGTGTTCATGAGTACTACTCTCAGTTGGAGTTTTCTAAAGCTGAACAGGATTTCAGGGCAGTAAATGATCACTTTTTCATGAAGACAGTCAGGGATCTCGACAACGAAATGCACATCCGGATTTTTGTAGAGGCAAAATCAGCAATGGAGACTTGGGCGGATTGGTTTATCCAATTCCCTACTTTCACATACATCTAGGTTTATGGATACGTCAGAGAGCCTCTAATGTTACCGAGGTACTCGTCAGACAAGATTCTTTTCATGGAATTTCTTAGACAAGTTCAACACGTTCACTCTTTCCTTTGCAGTCGTCATAAGTTTGCAGTTTCCTTTCCTTTCAGATTGGGTATTTTCACATGCAGAACTGCAGCAGATGGCAAGTATATGACGCATGAACTTGAGAGATTCGGTTTCAAATTCCATGTTGAGAGGCATTCCTATGATCCTTTGGGTCAATATGCAACCAGGTTGGAGCGAGGGATTGTACATAAGCCAACACTTGAAGACTTTTGGGCTAATTGCGAGGATGAATTGGAGATTCGTCGTCGTCACTACTGCAAACTCACTATTACTCAGCTCTTTGACTACCTATCAGAGGATGTTGACGGTCCATCAGATGATGACGGAGAACTTCTGCTCAATTCATATGTCAAAGATCAAGTTGCTCGACAACCACTTCGCTCACCAGATTAGTATGCTAGGGAGAATACTTCCATTGAGGATGTGTCTAGATCAGTTATCAAGACCAGCAAGCAGTTCTTGGAGAGTAAACGAAGGCGAAAGTTAGTTCCGGTTACATAGCTGCCAGTGGCTTTCTCTTCATTTCCTTCTACTTCGAGGTCAAGGCCTCGAGTCAAGGTTATCCTGAAGCCACCTGAAGGGGTTAGACTCAGTGGAAACACGAGGGGGAGGACTACTGGAAAACGAAAGCAGAAGCAAGTAGAGAGGGTGCTTGAGATTCCAGTGGAGACAGTCATTCAGGCTGAGCCACGTATTTCACCTCCTAGTTCACCATGTGTGCATCCTATTGATATAAATTTAGAGCTTGAGATACCAGTTCGAGTAGAATTAGAGACAGCCAACCCACCACAAGTTGATACATCAGGGACAGTCTCTCCTCAAACTGAAAATATTGTTTAGTCTTGTTGGCTCAAGAGATCTTTGGGAAGACAGAGGTGAGAGCCTTCATATAACCTTGATTTGTCTGAGTTCGGTGAACCTTATCTGAGGAGGTCGAACAAGAAAATCAAGAAGACACCAGAGTCATAGATTGCCATAGAGGTCTAGAGGGTAAAACCCTGGATGAGGTTGAAGTTGGTGATTTCACCTTCACCAAAGCGAATCTTGGCAGGACCACTCAAGAAACAAACGTGAGCCTTCTCAAGATTATTACAAATAATCTTGAAGAAGGCATCATGAAGGACGGAGAAGATAAAGCACTTCTTAAAGCTGAGAATAGTCAACTTTGACAGTATATCTCTGATCTTGTTCATGGAAATCCAAGTAGAGTGCATGTTCTTCCACAAAATACACCTGTAGAACAACAGAAGTTGGATCAGTTAGTCAATCATGGCAGACTTCTAGACAACTGGGTTGAAATTTTCGTTGTTACAGGTCAGCATCTTCTTGAGGATTTATATCAGTTGAGGAGTGATGCGCATAAACTTCGCCAAGGGATCCAGCGGCTCGATATTTCAGTTGCAGAGGGTGTAGCCAAATATCAAGTTCTTATATCTCAATTGTCTGTTGCATATGATGCTCTGGAGATCGATGAAGATAGGGAGAAGGTCTTCGCTTGGAGAGAACAACACCTTTTCAGAATGGAGACATGTGAAAAGATCTCTACCAGGTTGTATACACTTAGAGATAACGTTGTTAGAGTTCTTGCACTCATCAGTGGCTTTATTGTTCAAATCCCGTGTCATTACCTTCTTGAGGATGGCACGTATGTTAAACTTGATATAGTACAAGCCGAGTTTGAGAAGCTGATTCGTGATAATCTCGAAGGAGATCTTGTGGTGTCTAAGTTGGATCACATTTTAGTGATTTCAGCTAGTTTCAAGAAGATGACTGAGGATGCCAAAGAATTGCATGCAAACGATCAAGGATGGTGATAAGGAATTGAAGAGGCAGATTGTCATTTTGGACAGCGTCAAAGTGCCAGAGGACAGAGTGATTGATGAGTTCCTGGTCAAGGTGTTGGATCGAGATGACTTGGAGTGATCTGCCAGTTGGGACCTACAGTTAGTTTCGAGGATAGATTCAGGAGCAACAGTTAACTCGACTTTCAGTCTTGAGTTATCTTGCCAATTTCATACATGCATATCTCTTCCGGAAATATCTTCTCAGGAGTTAGGTTTAGAGTTTTCAGTTAACTGATGGTAGTATTCTAGTTAACTTGCTTTCAATAAGGACATGCATGCTTGCACATTGTCCATTTAGATTAGATGTACCGGTTAACTGATGGTAGCTTTCTAGTTAACTGTATAGTTTGCTTTGTTAGGGTTTAGCAATAAAATCTTGCATGCATGCAAGACTGTAGTTGACTCATGGTGATTTTAGGGTTCCCTACACCTTTTGATGTCTATAAATAAGAGCTTTCAGCTCATTTGTAAATAACTTTTACACGAGAGAGTAATATATGCTTGCCTACCTTGCCTGTAATATTGCTTATTCTGTATTTGTTCGCTAGTATTTGTGATAATGATGAATTGTTATGCCACTTGAGTTTCATGTTGTTATTATGGTGAATACTTATCTTAGTTAGATATAGTGGCTAGTTCGATCGTAAATTGTATGCGTGTTTCGTCTATGCAATTTACTATCCTAGTTGGCTATCATTTGTGTTTTGTTTTCAATAAGCCTATTCAGATTGAACAAATAGTTGTGCCCACCTTGCCTTCACGTTGAGAATTTGTACTTAAAGCTTATCGTGTGATGTGTGTGATAATAAACCTGTTCAGATCAGCAAATAGTTGTGCCACCTTTCCCTCACGTTGTGAATTTGTACCTGGTTTATTGTATAAGAACATTCTTGCTCCATTTCCTCATGCTTTGTTTACTTGAGGAGACTGGATAGATTTAAAAGCTTTAGTTTTAGTTGTAGTTACTGATCTGCAAAACTAGAAAATCCTTAGCTGCAACGTTCGTGGTTTTCTTAACCTTGTGCCTCTTATAGCTGAGACAAAATGATAGGAAATAATTTAGTTTACTTTTCAAGCATTTTGTCCGCACAACGAGGGAGCTTCCCCTCCTAATTTGAAGAGCACTCATTGCGTAGTGTGCACTCTAGAGGTGTTAGTTGTTACGCCAACAAGTTCCATGGTCTGAAAATTTAGAGTAATCTCTCCCAAAGAGCGTAGCCACTGAATACCCATCACTACATCCGTGTCTTCTATGTTCACCACATAAAAATCTTCCTTAACCTCATGATTTCCAAATAGTATGCCCAACTGAGGAACCATCTTAGTGCATTGAATAGTGAACCCATTAGCTACCATAACTCGTAATCCGCTCACCTCTTGTGTCTGAAGGCCTCTACGTACAACTAAGCCCTCATCTACGAAATTATGAGTAGCCCTTGTATCAATCAAAGGCACCATACACTGCACCTAGAGCACTTCCCTATTGCGAAGAGATTCATTTTTCTGGAAATTGTGAAGCTGGGCTAGCTTCCCATCATTGTCCTCCACCTTCTCACCCTCTTCTAGAGCTTTTTCATCATCACTTTCATCCGTATCAGCTTGCTGGTCTGATTTTTCTGATACTACTTCCTCATCAGATTGGTACTCAATAAGTAGTGCTTTAGCCTTGGCTGAGCATTTATGTCCTTGTGTATATGGTTCCTTGCATGTAAAGCACAACCCCTTCCTTCTAAGCTCATTCAGGGTCTCACTATCTTGGTATATTTTTTTTAGGCTGCTCATGCTCCTTTGTAATGATTTTCTTGTCTTTTTCCCTTTTTTGCAGTGATCCCTTTGACTGAAATTTACTCTCAAAGGCTGATGTTTCCATGTCTCTAGCCTTTTTGATGGCTTCTTGAAGGGTAGGTGGGTTAAAGGCTTTGATCCAACCCCTTAGAGGATCGGATAGACCATCTATAAACAACACTATTAGTCTTCTCTCCGAGATATCTGTCACTAGCATTGATAACTTCTGAAAATCTGCAATGTAAGAATCAACTGTACCCCATTGTTTTAACTGAGCTAGCTCCTTGAAGTGCAATTTAGGGTCCTTCTTATCAAACTTTTCAATCAACCTTTCAGTGAACTCATGCTAAGAAATTATTTGAGCATGTCCCATTGTCACCATTCCATTGTACCACCATTCGTGAGCAATACCATCTAGGTGTATGGAAGCATATTGAATAGACTCCATCTTTGGCATGGGGTTTAAAGTGAAGTAGGTGTCTAGTTTTTGAATCTACGCTCTTGTTGCCATCTTCCCAGAACCATCAAAATATGGGAGTGTTAGCTTTCCAACCTTCCTTGGCAAGACATTATTCTAGTCTCTGTTACCCCTTGTGTTTGTATGCCTCATTCTCAAGTCAATGTACTCTCTAAGAGAAATATCCTGCTGAAAACCAGACTCTGCATCATGCCAATCCTGTCTAAACTGTTCTTACTGTTCGACTATCGTGAGCTCAAGATTTGCTTGTGCTTCTACTCTTGGTGGAAAAACGGGCATAAGGGGCTTTGCCATTGCTCCCCCATTCCGCTGATTACCAACTCTTTGTTGCCCTACTCTGTTACCCTACCCTATTTGATCCATTCTTTGTATTAACTGTGCTATTTGCTGATTGGTTTCATGTGCTTGTTTCTCTGCTCTACCTTGTCCCCTAACCAAATCATCTAGCAAAAGCAACATTTTGTCAGGTGGTGCCTCATTTTTCTCTTCTCCTCCTCTCCTATCTCCCATGTTTTCAGAATTATAGGACTCTACTGAATGATTTTCTAATCTAGGTGACTTAGTTGAATAGTTTCCTGACCTAGATGAATCACCAGTTGATGGCCAATGCTCCCAACAACTCTCTTCTTTCTTCCTAATCCTCTCTTGATATCTCCTTTCTCTATCACTGATGCTCATGAATCAAGTATACCCACTGGATGGCATGATCATATGAGCTCTGATACCACTGTAATGATTGACCCCAAATTTTTTTTTTTTTCCTGATTTCAAGCTTGCTGTTTGAGTGCTTACTTAGAATGTTTTTTTCTTGTTCTTCATATGCCATTCATAGTTTTAACATGCCACATGATAGATAACATATATGCAATAATAACAATTGAAAACATGCTAGAAAAAGATCATTTTCAGACTAAGAATGCTCAGATTTAATAACCAAAATATTATGAGATTACAATGTATTTTCAGACTTCTTAAACAATTAAATCACACTAAAAAACGTACATTTTTCAGACCTGGAAATGGTGTCTTAATAGCAGATTAGAGTTTCAAAAAATGCTTTGTAACATCACTCGCAAACGACTTCAAACACCATTGACTTATCACCACCAAATGTCCTTTCCAACGCACTTAAAGTGCAGATTTTTGAACATCAAAATGCAGACCCATAAACTTCTAAAACACACCAAACTGGGTGCCTAGTTGTGAGGGGTGATTTGCTCCATAAAATTGGTATTGGCTCCAAAAATTCATATGAATATACGTACTAAAATGCCTTGACTAGGAGAATGCACAAAACCAATACCCACGTTGCAAATAAAATCAGATAATGAGTTATGATCCAAAAAGCAGGTTCAGATCCAGTTGCTAAAGTGCCCAGAAAATGATGAAACCACTCCCAAACTCCTTGAAATCCATGCCAAAAAGAGATTAAGCCATCACAAACCCAAACCAAACTGAAACACATAAAAAATGCTCGAAGATCTTCATTCTAAATGACTGAAAACTTCAACTTGAAGCTCAGATTGTGACTCCTGGATGGAACCACGCTTTCACCGGCTAGGGAAGGTCTCGCACTACCAAAACCAGTCCAAGATGTCAAGGGTTTTCGTTCTCAACACTCACTTTCAGACCTCTTGGCGAAAAACTAGTAGCATCTCCTTATGCAATCATTCATACCAAATGAGGCCTCCAAATGAAGTTTTAAAGACTGCCAAATTAGGGCGACCACATAGTCAAAAACCCTTATTCCCTTCTAAAACCGACGCCTCATGTATTTTCTTTTGATTTATCTTTAATTTTTTAACCTCAACTTTAGCCTTGGCGCCCATCTCTTATCTAGCATTTTAAAACGTTATTGATGCTTTAAAACAACTAGAAGTCATTAACGTAGCCGTCATGGTACTTTTTTATGTCCCCTTTTCCCCTCAACTTAAAGTTATAAAGTAACTTTATACTAATCCATTTTTCGAAGGGAAAAACAAATATTAAAATATTCCAACCTTAGCAACCAAGGACCTCATGGAAAATATGTTGCTGAGAGAAGCTTGACCAAGACCAGCTTACCGCAAATAGACTTACTATTTTATGAAAGTACTAAAAATAGTAAGTAATACCAAAGACTCAAGCCAGAGAGATACTAATATGCTCAAAGGGCTCACTGAACATAGTAAGCACAATACTTGTCCCCTACTAAAAATAGAAAGTCCCCCAAAATACCGAAAACCCAACACCAAAAACTGGAATTGAGTTCCCTTACTAGAACCGTTAGCCTACAGGAACTCTGGAATAGGCTAAAGGTCATGTGCACTGCTCAAAAGCTAGGAGACATTACAAATAATAAAAAAAGTGTGCATGGTTAGTTAGTTTATTCGTAACAACAAAAAAGAAAACTTTAGGAAGGTCCATGATGGATTCCATGATTGTACCTTTTCACTTTTGATTAGGATTAAGCAAGGAATGCAAACAACTCTCAGTTTTTTTCTCCTTGATTTGATAACCGATGATGCATTCCCCTTGATGCTTGAGGATATTCTTAACCTCTTGCAAGGCCGAAGGTTGTCTTATGAACTTACCAGCATATTTTTGCTATGCCACTATATTGACGCTATGAACTGAAGAACTTGAAGCCTCCGATTTACATCATAATAATTTTTTTGAATTCCAACAGACTTTACAACTCCGCTACAGGTAGACACTAACATAAAATGATGCAAATAAGATTATATGCAAGCTGGAATGAAGTTATAGTATTCATAAATCATTTGAATCTCTTTACAATCAGCACAATACAGGAAAGACCTCTTAAAATCTGCAACCTTGTGGCTGTAGACAATTGACAACAGTCCAAAGCTTAAAACCTTGAAAATCAGTAATGTGAAAATGATACAGCGGCAATAATATTTAAAATCCTCTGCAAAATTCAGCAATGTTAATTAACACTATGGAGGCTGGAAATTACCAAACAGTGATTCAAATTCCTTCAACAAACAACAGATCACTCCTAAAACCCTTAAAAATCAGCATCCCTATGACTGAAAACACTTGTACAATTGCAAATGGCGAATTGTGGTGGCTGGAAATGATGATGATGGTAGTCCTAAAGGTGGAAATTATGGTAACAACAGTCTCTGATATGATTTATTTATAACATAAATGTAATATGCTATCACTACTCTCCACCATTTTGTCTTGATTGTAAATTTTTTTCTATAATATCTAATTTTGTGGTTATTCCACCAAGATTATGTTCTTCTACTCTGATATAACTATGAACACATTCTTGAAACCTCTTTGTATGCCAATTTCTACTGATGTCTCTAATATTTTTCTTCCCTATCTCTTAATGAATTCTTCCACTTGGTAGCAATCTTGGAGGTAAAAATTCAAGCACCATACTATACTAGGTCAAAAAAGCTTGAATATCAAAATAACATCTATCTTGCTTACTACCTTCTGACATCAAGCATCTCATTGCATTGACAACCGTGACTGCTTCCATTAGACCATGGTAGGCATCATAATTTTGTCTTCAAGTGTAGAAGTTAGCTCCAAGGGGTGATTCATGACTCGCAAGCATTGGACCTCCATAACACTGTTAGACTTCACATCATATTATATATGATTCTATATGAGCTTTCGTTTTATCCAAATGCATGGGGTGAAAAACTCATTAAAAATAATAATATTAATCTCATCAAAGCCTTTTCCCTTCTTGTACCTCAAAATATCACCCGAATCCCTTATGGATGAATGGCATTGAATTTGAATCAAAGAATCTATATGCCTCATATTGCAGGTTGTATCCATCACCCTTACACCATTTTTAGAATGCTTTCCATGATGACAAGAATCTTGTAATGACTTAGTATGGAGAGACAAATCTGAAATTTGATAATCCTTTTCATACTTTTGATTGTGATCAAAGTGTTCACCACCTTTTGCTAAAATATAATTTTTTTAGATATCCTCAAATCATCATCCTTGGGACTCAATATTTTCAAGTTGTGATCAACCAAAACATTCTCCTTAATTGCATGTCTATCCACATAGCAACTCTGAAAATCAATCACATACAAACAATGGTTCACCTTTTGGAAGATCGATGGGTAGTTCATGGATTGGTAGATCTTTTTCCTTGTTGGGCTCTTTAAAAGTTAAATCAGTACAAGTTGCTTGGCGTTATCCATCCTATTTGTCATGGTATATGTCCATATTATTTTTTGTGTGATGTTGAATTGTGGCCAATGCTCTCCGCATCTGGGCCTCTCGAATTTCCGCACTCCATTCTAATTCTTTTTTCCATTGTTCCATAATGCTATAAATGTTATCCACCATATGATTTGCAGATCTTTCTCTCTGCTTTTCCATTATGTTGCATGAAAAGTTAAATCTACCTTGCAGGCTAGCAAGATCAAAGCTTTGATACCATTAGAATGTACCTAATCGGAAACAACATGGAAGCATGCAATTATTTTGTATTTTTCCGATTTGTGAAACAAGACTGAAAATACAACAACAAATTGAAGTTGAACTAAATGCTGATCACAACTTCAAGTAGTTGAAGAATCATGACTCAAACCTCCATATGCTTATAAAAACCCTGAAGTACATCACAAACAACAAATCTAGAATGTAGATGACGAATTACAACAAGTGAGCTTGCTGATCTATGTCTGATTGATCATGAACAGAAAGTACGAAACTCTAGAACAGCAATAGATGTCTGAAATAAATGCTGATTAGCAATGTAAAATATTTGTGAACCCTGATTCAACCACTATTCCACTCCAGACAGAAAATATAAATCTTCACAAACTGATATATATTTCAACTGAGACCTTCAAATGCAAATTAATCAAATATAACCAATCTGACTTTTATATACCAAAATCCTAAATAAGTTAGTTGATCTACCACTGAATTTTCATGTACTCCAAGAATATTTAATTGTGCTGAGATCTGATTTATAGTAGCTAAAAATCAGAATATTAATAAATCCTACTCCATGTATTTATGTGACCAACAAAAAAAAAATCTTCTTCACTGCTGGCCAATAATTTACTACCAAAATTTAAAAATTACCAGCAAATCTGATTTTTCTTAACTATTATCAGCAAACACCAATTATTCAATCATGCCTACCATAATTATTTCCAAAATGATGTACAGCTGGAAGCATGCCATATGCTACTCACAAAATAGGATTGAAGTTACCAATATTCCACGAGGTAGCGAGGGATATGGATATTACTTGGTAGACAGCAACTTAAATGCTGTGAACATTACTTGTACGACAGTTTCCCTATTGCTGCAATCTCTTTTAATGCTGTGCTTCAATATGATTATGCTGCAGCAGCCTACAACCTTTTCTTCATCATGCCGTCCAACCATTAGATTAGTGCTGGGAAAGTACCTTCGTGCTGGCCTATGATGTATGAATTCTGACTTTGCAACAATAATCACTGAAGATTACAAGGATGTTGATTTGAAAATATCACCAATTTTCTTGCAAATAAAAGTCAAACAACTGCAACCAATAAAAGTCCAAATGTGATCCTTGAGTAGAATCGCCTCAATGGATATGAGGGTTTTTGTGCCCAAATCCAACTATGGAAAACCAAGAGAGTTTTCGTCCTCTGGATCTCCAACACCAAGGGTTTTCATCCTTGAATGCTTCAAACTTCAAATTGGAAGGAATAATTGAAATGACAAATCAGATATGTTGATGTGAGATTTGACCTCTCCTTTATAGGTGTCTACATTGGGCCTTTTATTTTATTTTGGTTTTTATTGAATTTAGTTTAATTCCAAATATTTAATTTAAAAAAAAATACTATTAGATTCCATCCTAAAGCTCCCTTTTTGAATTATATATTAAATAAAGTGTTGAACACTTATTTACATATTACATATTCTCAATCAGGCAACATGAATATTATTAATTCTTTTAGTTTCAACTTCATGGGCTATCATGCCAGCACATTTGATGTCATGAAGTTTAGATAGACATAACTCACATTGAATCATGAGTGCTTTAACCATGCTTATGAGTGGATCCAAGTTGTTGTGCCTTGGAGATGTCTTTCACTCATAAGCCTAGCCTACGAAATTCTAGAAGCATAATTGATTCAAAATGCAAGTAGGTTAAATGAAAATTTGATGAACAATTGCTCAAACTTACATAGTGAAATCCAAAACCAAGAAATTAAACATTTAGGAAAAACATACAATCTATATTATTTGTAGAAGATTTGTACATCCTATTGGCTGCTGCAAAACTGATGGAACCTAATCAACTTACACTACTCAACTCAATGACAATAATCAATCTACTTGTAGAGACTCTCTATATTATAATCTGCTCCCTTTTTACAAATCCAACTATGCCTATGAACCATTTTGTTCTCACTCTTAGATCCAACTGCAGAAATGCATGTATGGCACTTTAGCTTCTTGCACTCAATTTTAGTCTTGATGTCGACTCTTTAGAATGTAAGTTTCCATCATATTGCTAACATGGTTACTGTTGATCCTTTCCATGCCACACATTTGTAGCTGGCGCTTCAAGAAACTTGATACTTAATCTTCCATTCTATGGTTCTACAGATTCCTTGTTGTTTTTGTATGCCTTTGAATGCAACTCAAGCACTTTTGACCAGTTTGGGGGGTTTGACATACCCATCATCCAACCTCCAATGTGTGGACTAAATACCACTTTGCTTCCCTAGCTTTTTGGATAGCATGTGATCTCTTAGTTAGATGCCTTGATTTGCAGTTCTTGAGGTTTCACTATGTTTTGACAAAGGAAAGAGTCTTCTTTAGGCTATGAACCCCATGCAACTTCAATTTCATGACCAATGGCCTTTGTGGTAATGTTGTAGATTACTGAAAATGACAAACACAGAAACAAAATCCTACACCCAAACTTACAATGGACACTTCAAACCAAAACACAATAAAATGAAGTTTTTTTATTAGGTGATGCTAGATTGTTCAACGCCTGGAATGGCATTACTTATCTCAATTGCATAAACTTTTTTACTAGGCTAAGGAAAGTTGCATTTTAAGATACCTCAAAATTAGCTATTGATGCACAAGTAAAGTTACCCCATAATTGAATTGATGGTTCTTGCTTTGTTTCATTTATCTCCACACATAGTTGGAAAACTCAAACACGGAGAAACCTCAATAGACCCAAATTTTTTGACTAGGTAAAAAAAAAAACTCGAAACTTAGAAAAAACTCGATGTAACGACCTATCCCTTGCGTAAATTAAAATTTTTCAAATCTCACTTTAAACATGTAAAGGTAATGAGTAACAAAGACAATACAATAAAATTTTTCCTTTCTTTATTGATAAATATGTACAAGTTACAATATATTTCACATAATTTCATTTTTCATTGCAAATATAAATCGGAGTTCAAAAGTAATATAATTACATACATGACATAGCTTTTGCACAAATATTAGAAGTAAGAGGTCCGAAGTCCGTCCTTTCAAATCTTGATCATGGTACGCTTGTGGAGGAGAAACATCCTTTCAGTAGCTTTTCCATGTCCATGGACTTATAATGCGGTCCCCCGCACACCTAATGTTAGATAGATGGCCCTCCCTTCGAAGAAGATATTGGTAGGGTATCCTTTAACGATTACCAATTGAGCATAGTGCTGTGTCCTACACAACTAGAACCTTGCTATTTCACAATCTCGAAATAGTACTAGGATCACAATGAACTGATAGTGTAGTCTCAACTAACTCACATCTAAGTGGAAGTAGTACATTTCACTACTTTGGCCAAAGTATTCTCATTCGATTACTTCAAATGAAGGTCATCTATCATAAACACCACTTAGGGCCGATTTGACTGGGCTATCTTACCTCTGCAGAGCTATGTCCTTGATAGGTTGGTTTACCCCCGGACTCCTCGTCAAGCAGTCTACGAGGAAATGAGCCAATAAGTATCTAATATTGTCATGTCCCTTCGGTGAAAGCATCTCTCGGAGTGAGTTGGCCTATCACACTGACCCTGCGTAGAAAGTGATAAATTTGGATGAGGGTCGCCAGACTTAGCTCGGCCAGTTGGCAAAAGTTTGATGGTAGGCTTTTCGTTTAGGCTCGATCGGAGACTTCTTGCGAGTTGCTATTTTAGCGGTTCTCGCGGTGATGGGACCCCTACTATTTTAGCGATGCTGGCTTTGGCGTGATTCGAAATCACTTGATGTTAAATGAAGCTTTAGGCAGAGCAGGTCATCGGATGAGTAACGAGAGAAATAATAATATTTAATTGTATTAATTAAATATTAATTATTTAATGATTATAATATAAAGTTATAATATTAAATTATAACTTAAGTGATTCTTCTTGAGGGGTGCGCCATCATCAGAAGGGGCCAAAATTGATCATTAAATTATAATAAAATATTTTGGCTGAGACTATGGAAGAATTAAAAGAATTAAAAGTGAATATTTTATTAAAACCCTATTATTGAGGAAATCGCACTTTTGAGCATTATAGTGCATTTGCCTTGGGTTTTGGGCCATTATGTGATTATTGATTTTGAGAAACTGATCAACTTGATCTGAGCAAGAGACTTTAGGGTTTCAAGTTCGAATTCCTTGGGGAACGAGCCATCTCCACTGGAAGCAATTCAGAGGGTGTGAAATAACACTTGATTTATTGCAGCAGAGGTTTCTTCATCCATGAGGAATCACAGAGCATCAGAGGTTATTTATTTACAGAGCTTCAGCATCTTAATTCATTCAGGAAACCTTCTATCCATCAAGGCGCCCATATTTCAGAGATTTGGAGAGCTACAGAGAAGGCCGTACAAATTCATTAATTGCTGATTCAGTACAGCAGGCCGTACTTCTGTACCAGGGCCGTACCATCCAGCTTGAGGCGTATTTATTAAGGAGAGCAAGTCGCCTTATATTTTTGATCTCTGCCTTCAGCAGTTGAGGCGCCTACTTATCTGGAGTCATCTGCAATCACCAGACAGAGGGAGAAGGGCATACTTGTTGCAGCCGTACCATTTTCATCATAATATTTATTGCTGTATCAAAAATCAGGTTTTCAAAAATCATTGCCTTTTACTTTGCATGTAATAGAATATTTGTTGTAACCATCTCAGAGGACAAATAAACGCATTGGCATTAGTACTACTTCATTTCCTGAGTCAGATCATTTTCTTAGAATTTATTCTTTATTTATTGCAAAATCGTACCTTTCATTTATTGCTCAAAAACTCAAAAACAAGCAAAAAACCAAAAACGTCAGAAAAGACAAAAGCGTAGGATCAGGAATCACGGAAACTAGAGTTTCTACAAATATCCTAACTCCTGATTCCGGAAATCTTTATCCTAGGAGTGAAGCTTGACAGAGTTAACCTAATAACATAAGCTAAGGATCATACTTGGTTTGACGTCATTTCGTTCCTAGTAGATATTATTTACTCTACGTATTCTCCATATACGAAGATCATACAAAATGCAATATTCAATCAAATGCACATAAAACCTCTCTTTTAAATCTTTTTACATTATTTCCCTATAATGCAAGGTAAGTAAAGCTAATCCCTTAAGCTCCTTACACATAAATCCCCTTTTATGATAAATGAACTATTCCCTTAAGTTCTTTTCACATAAATCCCCTTTTATGATAAATGAACTATTCCCTTAAGTTCTTTTCACATAAATCCCCTTTTATGCATATCTAGTAAATGTTTTGCTTTATAGTTCTATTCTTTAAAAACTAAGTAAAACAAACAAACACAAGATAATAGAAAACAACTCTCAAATTGGAATTACAAAATGAAGAAAATCCATGCCTGTATTTAAAAGCTTCTCCTTTCAAAATTGTTCTTCCAATCCCTCTTTGAATCGAGCTGCCAGAATCTCAATGATTTCTCACTCTATAACAACTCCCTATCAATCTAATCTCAAAAGTGTATTCTCCACTAATTCCTTACTCAACACAAAACTCACAATGGTATCACTCTCAGCTTAATTTGGGAAATTCACCATTAATGGCAATTGCTGGTAAAGTCACTGTATTTTCCAACTCAGCAAAACAGAGTATGCAAACAGCTCAACGAATTAGAAATAAAAACTCAGAGAAAAAGCTAAACTCGGATTGCACAAGTGGTAGAAAGTAAATGGCATGGTGTCTATATTTATAGGCCCGAAATGCAACAATTTTCCACTTAAGAAGGCATGTTGGATGACAACACATAGCCCAGAAATATTCAAAAGAAGTCCTGGCGGGTTTCTAAACCCTTAGTCATAAAAAATGGAGGTGATTCGTCATTATTTGAGCCAGCAAATCATGAATAATTCAACTCAGAAAGGAAAAACGCCACCTACAGGAACTTATCTGTTTAGGCGCCCATGAGGAAATGACTCACCATTTTGTGAATTGGTCAAGGCAAGACTCCATACACCTCATCCCTTCTCTTGTTGTGTCGCCCATTTTCCAGTTGGGTTTGAGTTTCTCTTCCTAGGAGAATCGCTCCTCCCAGGTGCGTGAGTTTTCAGCGCCATGTTTCTTCACGGCAAATGTTTTCTTTTATTTCCTCTTTGCTTTCATTTTGAATAGTTTCCTAAGTCTAAAATGAAATATTTTCCATTGTGTTCTAAGGAGGTGCGATTCAAAAATCATTAATATTTCCTTTTTATAAAGTCTTCAAATGTAATAATCCCATTCGTAGAGTTTTCACGGGATTGTGTGTTTCAATAAAAACTCCAAATATTTAATACTTCATATTTGACTTATTCAAATATTTCCAAAGTAATAATATGAAGTCTTTAAATAAGACTTTACTTATGCAAAGTAAAAATCGTTTTACAATTTTATCAAGGTATTTTAAAATTCAATTTCCAAAATTACCCAAAGTAATATAAAATTTATTTCCCAAATTACTTATGGTAATAATATTAAATTCAATTATTCTTATATATTTAATATATATATATTTATATATTTCTATTATAGATTTATTTACTCCGATATATATGTATATATATATATTTAAATATTACTATTTAAATATATTTAAATATATACATATATGTATTTAAGTAAAACTATAATATAATATATACTTATATATTATTAAATATATAAACATTTACATATTTAAATATTTACACTTATATGTATTAATTGTTAAATATGTATATTGTGAGCCAGTCAGCATACTTTCAATATACATACTTACGTATTCGTGTAAATATGAATATATGTAAATTCCAATAAAATATTATTATTAACATCATTATTCACAGGCAATAGGTAACGTGGGTATGTATATATATGTATATCACTGTACGCAGTGTACACGTAAATGTATGTATACATGTCGACACGTACATATGGGCATATCCATCTGCCGAGCATACGTATGTATTGACATGTATATACATATGGATACGTGTACATTATATACATGTATACACATACTCACTCGACCTATTAACATATATCCATTCACGTTTTCCACATTAAAGTCAAAGCACAGTAAGTCAGACAAATGAGTAATCATCACTTTCAAAGCATAAAGAAGTAAACATAACTCCTAAAGCCTAAGGATGACTTATCTAGACCAACATAACTGACTTGGTTTCTTAGAGTCTATACTGACGTGTGTGTATGGTCAATTGGTAATCGTTACTGTTTACCCGACCAAGCTCCTCCCAGAATGATGTCTCTCCTTTGTCCGGAGGAACAATCTTCACACCTGCACACCGTGACATGACATCGGCAGTCATATGCTCATAACAAGGTAAAAACATCTCACAAGTTAGAATAACATTATTCCATAATTGTATGCAACATTTAATCAAGAATTAAATCAATAGAAGTAACAATCAAATGAAACCATCATTTAAACAGAACACCATTATTGATAACAAGAACATCATTGATTTATTCATCATATTGATTCATTTGTTACAATCAATTTGCCCTATGAAATAATAGCTATAGAATTCGGGGTGTAACACTCGACAACTTAAAAAATTGCTTAAATTTATTTAGAAACACATTTTTTTTTTCCAAAAATCATTGACAAGATGTATCTAATGAATCCATAAATGAGCACAAAATTGTTTTCTATTAAATTTGATTGATTTGAATGCAAATCAAGTACAAAATCTCATCCTCATGTGGAATCTTGATGGCTGAGAGCTTGATACAATAGATAGTTGAAAAAATGAAAATAGCAAAACTAAAAGTAAGTAAAACATTTTACATTTTCCTCTTCCCTAATCTATTGAAAACTAGGGGAAGTGTAGAGGTTCTAGTCCTTGGATTTTGTTGTGGCTCCTCACTTGGCATGGAGCGCAATGGCTCTACCTCAATCTTGGTAATAGATGGCGATGACTCCTCCTCGGCCTCATCAATGTCATCCAATCCTACATCACCTGTTGCACCCACATCCTCTGATGCATGTCTCTCAAAATCAAGAATCTCATCTTCAACAAACAATGGAGGTTGCTCATCTTGCCCAATCCAATCTCTATAAGGATCTATCATCCAAATCAATGTGATCCTTTGATTTGTCCTCTACCCTTTTTGTGCACAATTGAAGGTTATATTGCACAAAGACAAGGTCATTGAGATGTTTTTGAGCTAATTTTTTCCTCTTCTTTGTGTGGATGGTCTGAAACGAGCTCCAATTGTGCTCACAAGTGGATGAACTACAAGGTTGGCATACAATATGAAGGAATAGTCTTTGGAGATTTGGGGCATTTGCACCCCAATTTTCCCACCAAGACTACAAAATAAAATATTGATGAGTTAGAAAGCAAAGTCAAAACATATTTTATCAAATTATCAATAGTTGTAAAGTTGAAATTTGTAACTTGTAAGATGCATTTAAAATAAAAACTCCAAGTTTATATCTAGTGTCTGATTGGTTCTTCCTCAGGTAGCTAGCTTTGTAGAAAAGAGCCTAGCCCTTCCAACTTTGTAACCTTCCAATTCTTGGACAATGAGGTCTCTCACCTCAACTTGGGGTGTCATCCTTTGAATGCATGTTGTGAGGCCCTCCATAACCTCTCCATTAGGATTTTAGAAGCTATCTGAATAAAAAAACAAAGGTTGAGGAAGTACCTTGGTGCATGAATGGGTTGGTGGAATTGATTGTTCCACCCCTATCAATGATCTCCCATAGGGAACCAAATTTGAGGTTGGCCCCCCTTTAATAATTTTTGGACTCTTTGGCCCTATCCATGGCCTCATAAATATTCCTGTTGTGACCTTTTCACACATAACCCCATTCAAAATGGGGTCCCCCTAATTTTTTGCTCCATTTAGGTCTTTTGGCTTTGGTTTTGGGTCTGTCTCTCTCTGTCGGTTCTTTCTGTCTAGTGATGTACTAGCCATTTGACCTAGATTTGAATTTTGGCTAAGTCTGGAGGGCTTTCTGATGAATTAGGGTTTACAATCTTCAGGCTACTTTGAGGTCAAATTGAGTTGGCTAATCGAATTCTGAGCTTAGCACTACTGTTAGGATGCTTCAAGCAGGCTCCCATTGAATTTTCACTGAATTCTGACAACTTGCTATTTTTAGTAAGTGCCAATTTGGGGCCTATTTTCTTGGGATTTTCAAATTCCGACAACTGCATTGCACTTAGAACACTTAGAATTCATCACTTGCAAATTTCAAGCGCAAACAGACAACTTACTATTTTTAGCAGTTTTGCCTTTAGAGGCCATTTTTAGGGTTTGCATGTTGGGGTTTCCAATGCATGTCTGAATATTCTTTGTGGGTTTTTCAAATGCTCCGCGATGGTATAACATGCAAGCCGAGATGATGACTTTTAGCAATCCTGACTTTAGAGGCTATTTTTAGGGTTTGTATGTAGAATTTTTTGATGCATGTCAGGTTATTCTTTATGGGTTTTTCGAGAGCTACGCAACGAGTAGAGTTGATCACTTTTACAGGGATTTGCTATTTTTAGCCAGTGCTTACATGTTGATCATTTTTCTGGGTTTTTCTAGGTATTTGGAGATCTTTTGGGCAGTGTAACATGCAAATTCATTTGACAGTTGATTGGCCACTTTTCTAGACGCTTACTATTTTTAGCGGGTTCACTCCGACAGCTACCCAACACTTCAGAATCACGAACACAGTGGCATGCAACAGAAACGGGGTCAAACGAAGGTCATTTGGGGACACATGCAAGTCAGATTAGGGTTTCCTACTTCCGTGCCTAAAAAAGAGGGAGTAAATCTCTAGAAGTCTGAAAACTGACTTATCCCACCACGATCAGCATCCTTCAAGTAGTCAACTAGTAAAATTTGAAGGCAATCTGAGCACGTACTATTTATAGTAAGTCACTTTTGAGGCAGGCTATAAATAGTAGGTCAGCGCGAGGCACTAGCAAACAGGTTAGTTAACCCACAAGGACCCCATGGAGTGAATTTCAGATTAAACGAAGTTACAAAAGTTTGAAGATCAGGCACTTACTATTTTTAGCAGGTCCATGCAGAGGAATTAGGGTTTCCTGTAAAGTAGGGCGAAACACGAAAGTCACGCAGAAGTAGCATCGGTCACAATCAACATCCTTTAGGAAATCTACTCACAAAATCTGAGCTCATTTTGAGCACTTACTATTTTTAGTAAGTTACTGAAAATAGCAGGTGCATGCAAACATTAGGTGCCAATAGCTCGGTCACGTCACAAGGATCAGGGCAAAACGAAAATCAAGCCTTCTGGAGCTAGAAATCAACTTGAAATGCGAAGAATGTGAAACTTTCTAAAAATAGCAGGTTAGGGCAAGCTGAGGGCATCATGAACAATCTGCCCTAAGTCAGACAGAAAGCTAGAAAATTCATCTAAATCTGGCAAAAATGGAAGCTCAGCCTCCCAGATGCGCCCCAAGGAGCAAACCGATGGATGAAAATTTTGCCAAGGCATCAAAACTTGAAGCTTAACTAGTGAAATGCGCCTTAGCTTGAGAGGAGAGTCATGAAAAAGTCTTAAGTACTTGAAAATGAAAGCTTAGAGCCCTATATGCGCCCAAACTTGAGGGAGGTGGCTTGAAAAGTATCTAAGGCGTTGAAACTTGAAGCTTGACCCTTGATATGTACCCAAAATTGGAAGCTCCTACCTCCATATGCGCCCAAGTGAGAATAAGGGGTAGCAAATTTGGTTAAGTGTTGAAAATCGGAAGCTTCCCCTTCCAAATGCGCCCAAGCTAATGGAGGAGGGGAGAATTTAACTAAGTCATTAAAATTAAAAGCACACCCCCCTAAATGCGCCCTTGAGGAAGATGGATTGAGGAAAGGTGACAGTCTAGCAAATTGAAAGTTTGACCCCTCATATGCACCTAGCATCACAAGGAGTTCAAAATTCTACTAAGTGCTTGAAATTGGAAGTTGACACCTCCAAATGTGCCCAGGGCAAGAAGAGGCCTTGAAAATTTTCTAAGGCAAGTGAAAGTGAAAGCTAAGAGGGTCAAATGCGCCTTGACTGGGAGAGGAAGTTTAAGTGTGAAAACTAGAAGCTTGAAGGGGTAAATGCGCCTAGCATGACAAGGAGTTAGTGAAATTTTCTAAGGCGTACGAAATTGGAAGCAGACCACCCCAAATGCGCCCAACTTGAAGGTGAGAGATAGAGAAATTTTCTAAGTGTCAAAATTGGAAGTACAACCCCTTTGATGCGCCTTCGCTTGGAGAGTAACCTTGAAACTTTTCTAAGTCATTTAAAGTGGAAGTGGAAGGGAGCAAATGCGCCTAGGTCAAGAATTGAGTGTTGAAATTTTTCTAAGTCATGGAAACTAAAAGTAGGACCTAGTAAATGCGCCCCAAGTTGAGAGAGAAGTCTAAGGCATGGAGAATAGAGGTAGAAGGTGTCAAATGTGCCTTAGCCTAAGGAGAGGTGCTAGGAATTTTTCTAAGTGTCACCAATTGGAAGAAGGAGAGGTAAAGTGTGCCTTAACCACTTGAGGTTGATGAAATTTCTAAGGCATTAAAATTGGAAGCTCACTATGCCAAATGCGCCTTAGCTAAGAGGGGAGTTGGTAAATTTTTCTAAGTGTGTAAAATTGAAATTTTGACCCTCCATAAGTGCCCAGAGACTAGAAGCAAGGGAGAATTGTTTTATGGCATTGAAAGTGGAATCTCAAGGTGATAAATACGCCTAGGTGGATGAGTGGATGGATGAAATTGTTCTAGGCGTTGAAAATGAAAAGCCACCTAGCAAGTACGCCAAGGTTACGAAAATTGAGGTAAACATTGATAAAATTATTTTTCCCAAGGTTGAAAAATTAAATGTACCCCTTCGTGAAGACACATGAATTAATCAAGTTGAGAAATATTTTTTCTAAGGGAAGATGCTTTGAGGGGAAAATAATTTCGCCTTGTGATTTTAAAATGCTGAGGCTCTCGACTGATGAAGTTTTTTTCTAGAGGAAATATATATTTTTTTTCTAGGGCGTTGGAGAGCGAAATGAATAAAATTCCTCAAATAAAATAAAATTTTCCTCAACGTTTAAAATAAAATTTCCATGTAAAGTACGCCCTTGTTCAATGATGAAAATGTTGGAGTTATTTTAATAATTTCCCAGAGATATTTGAGTCAACTGAATGCTACGTGCAGTCAAGGTGGGAAATTTTGAATTTTTCAAGGAGAAGGGAATCTCCAGCAATAGAAGATTCTATGACGATTGAGCATAACTCTTGCGACAACTTGCCAATCCTCCCTCCCGAATTGGAAGATTTCTAAGTAGTGGAGAAGTGGGTTAAATACAATTGCTAAACTGGGTGACATCTCTCAATTATATAAACGATGAAGTTATTCATTCTTCCTCACCATTTGCTGAAGTGAAATTGTGAGAGTGCTGAAGCTGAAGTAAGTGCTGGAGAAATTCTGAAGTGAGTGAGTTGAGTAAATTTTTCTAAGTGCTGAAAGTGATATTGCTGAAATTTCGAGTCTTGAAGTTTGAAGTTTGAATTTCTAAGTCATAATTCTTGAGGTTTGGAGTTGGTAGTTTAGTGCTGAAGAGCTTTCATTTTCGAAGCTAACTCCATATTTCCAGCTATCTCGTGGTAATTTTATTTTCGAATCTAAATTGTAATATTCGTATTTTATTTTTGCATATGGCTGAAGTGCGAAGGGGAGACGCTACTGGAACGAGCAAAGCTGCTGGTAGAGCTGGAAATATAGATGCCAACAAGGAAAATGCCTCTAGGTAGGCAATCATCAAGTAGCTGAAGAAATCTTTTCTTCCCGAGTCAAAGTTTGTCTCGAAGTTGGTGGGGTTGACTGACACCAACCTTGGTTCATTCAACCTTGAAGCACTCAAGAGGAGAATATATAGGCAGGGTGGCCATCATCCGTCAGTGACATCGCACAATATCGTGAAGAGCGAACTCTATGCAGCTGCTGGTTTCCCACCAGCAGTCCGATGTCTTGAGCTGATTATGGAGGGCGCGAATTATTATAAGCCTGACCACAAAACAATTGTCTCCTCGGACGACCAGTTGTTTGCCAACTTCATGCCCGGTGCTATTGGAGAGGCGTTTGGGATTCCAGTCTTTGAGAAGATGCTGTATAAGACAAAGGAAAGAGTTGACAAAATGTATGCCTCGTCTTTTGAAATGTGTGCAAAGAGGATTAATACATCATGGATGAGGAAGCCAAAACCTCCTGGCGCCAAGTTGCCTAAGCAAATTATCTCAGAGGAGCTGAAGCAGGAGTACTGTGATTTAATCATGATGCTCAGCTGGGTGAATGGTAGCCCACAAGTATATGCATTTGAACCTTTGATGTTCTTCTATATCAACGTAGTGTTGGAGGGCAAGGAGTACGTCGACTGGGAAAGAATGATCAGTGACAATATAGATGAGTAGTTCAGAAATTTGAGGAGAACAAGGACATTTTATATGAGTTCGTATGTCATCTATATGTTGGCTCAGATGACAAAATACAAAGGATTGACATACCAAGAGCCAATCGGATGCGGTCCTGAGCAATTTAAAATCCATGAAGCTTGCAAATAGCTGCATTTGACAAACACCTCCAACTTCAAGAGAGTGAATGACACCTTTACTATGCACATCACAAGGACTCTTCAACGGAGAACACAACAAAGGATATCCAGGGACGCCCAAAAGTTGATTGAGGAGTACAGGTATTGGTTTATCCAATTCCCGAAGTTCACTTATATCAGGCTGCAGGGGTTTACTTCTTATGCTTATAGATTGCCAAGGTACCCCACAAACAAAATGGTGATGTTGGAAGTGTCTAGGCAACTCATTGCCTATGACAAAATCATAAAGAAAAGGAAGAAAGGAGGGCTGAATTTCCCTATTGTTATGGGGAATTCAATTGAAGAGTGTGCATCTTTCCAGGCAGCTAAAGAGGCAGAGGATGAACTACAATTCTTTCACCTCACTCTCCACAGCAGTAGACAAGACTTTGATTCTCACAGAAAGATCGGAGTAGTACAAGGTGAAGAATATCGGCACAAGGCTCATGTTGAAGATTTTTGGGCGAATGCAGAAGACGAAGCTGAAATCAAGAGGAGGATGTTCTCCAGGCTACCCCTGAAATTGATCAAAGAATGTGAAGTTATTCAAGTTCCGGACCAAGTGGATGAGGATACCAGTAATATTTACCCAGATTATGAGGCAGTAAAGGACACGCCAATCCCACCACTTGATTGGGCAGAACCAGAGATCACAGACTTGGACACATTGTCTATGCCAGTCTTAACATTCACAAGAAGCTGGGTTGAAAGACATGTTCACAGGCTCAAGAGCAAATCAATCCCTCTCACATACAACCTCATGGGAGATCAGAGGCCACCTACATCAAGGAAGAGAAAATAGGCCGTGCAAACTATAGAGCCACGGAAGAAGACCCCAATTCAACTAGAGCCTCAAAGAACAGAAGAAGCATCACCCACACAGTTGCTAACTCACTCTTCAAGCGTCCGAGAAGTTTAATTATTTGCGAGTTAGAGGCAAGAAATGGAGGAGGTCACTTAGCCATTGCCTGGGGGGCCGGATAGTCAGAGTGCTAATGCTCCCAGGAGTGAGGGCCAGCCAAAGGATGAGGAAGAAGAAACATGAACTGACACTCAATTGGAGCACGTGATCGAGGCAACCTTTGAAGATTAGAATTCTACGGAGCCTGAAGCCCAAGGTTTGGAGGAGGATGTATTATAGTTGGAGGAAGATATACAACACATGGAGACGGAAGAGCCTCGACAAAATGTTGTTATTAGAGAAGAAGTTCATGAAGTAGGAGCAACGGAGGAGCGGCCACTTGTTGTTTGCAACACTCAGCAGGATGTTCCAAATTGGCTCACAAATGCGATAAGGAGAGATCAAGAGGATGACACTGACCCAACAATAGAGATGGAGGAGCTCTTTAACAGAATAAGTGGGTCACTGAAGAAGAAAAGGGCTAGAAAATACTCTAGGATTGAAACAGATGAGTCCGGTTCCTGCACTCTTCATGTTGTAGTTCCAAGGGAAGAATGTGATTGAGATGAAGCAATGCCTGAGAATTACACGATCACTACAGCTGAACTAGGACGTCCTACTGGAGCACAAGTGATTTGAGGAAGCTAAAAACTCCTTTTAGGCATTGAAGGATAACTGCTTCGGAAAGGAGAAAAATACAAGAGGCTGAAGAAGGAGCATAAGGTGTTAATTGGCTATGTACAACATCTAGCACGTCCATGTGCTCAGGAAAATCCAGCGGTAGAACTTCCAGCCGAGCTTCCACGAGAGTCAGTTGGCGGGCTCAAAGAAATGAAGAAAGCAATTCAAGAAGCAGATAAGTGGGTTGGCGGTATTCGTGTTGAGGCTGAGAGATTCATTGAGGATCTTATCTCCTCTTTCCAACATGCCTCTAGCATCCTCTCTCGTATGGAAAACATTGAATAGGCATGGAGTGATACTCATATTTTTCAGGACAAGACTATTCCACGCCTAGCTGCTTTGATGCATATGCTAGTGCAGACTTTGATTGAGGGAGGGGTAATTTAGGCTGGAGATAGGCATGATTTTCTCGGCTGGTATTCTGCAGCATTCACCAGCCGAGGTTTCTTCAAAATGGCACGAGCAGAATCAGCCAAAGTCAGGAAGGCCATGGGGAACATTCGAGAGGGCATCTTCAACATGCTGGAGGCATTGTTCACAAGACGGCTAGCCCCTGAAGAGGTGACAGTGGATGGCTTGAAGGGTAGATTGCACCCATTCTTCTCCGAAGCAAGGACGTTTACTCAAGTGGATTTTGAAAATGTTTCCACTTTCTCCACTTTCTCCACCATTGTTCAGAGCACTCAAGAATCTATCGAGACATGGAGAAAGTCTTGTATCAGGCAGGAGAAAACAATCGCCATCCTCGAGTTTCAGCGTAATCTCACTCCAACCATTTCTGAGCAGGAAGTTGATGCAATGCTGGCCCGGTTTGTTGCTTTCGCGGTCAGAGAGAAGAACAATGGGAACAGGATCCTGGACGAGAATCTTCTAGAAGGGTAGTGGGCATTAATTGCCCATAGTGGTCAAAGGAGGAATCTGTCATTTTGTGCTCATTAATTGCACCACTCCACCTTCTGGCAGTTACTAGGGCAGAATCTAGTCTAGGGTTGATGTGGCTCAATCTGAGCCGTCCATTGAGATTGGATAGCTATATAAAGGGGACTCCCCCTCATTTATAATTCATTAGATCATAGATAGACAGACATAGTAGACATTTTGATAGAGTAGAGAGATAGCTTAGCATAGTTTGTTAGCATAGTTTGAAGAAGAAGGAAAGTTTTCCATTGAAAGCTTTGTAAGAAATTGTTGTGAACACTCTCCCACTATAAAGAGTTATCATTGATTATGGTTTCATCTTTTGTTGTGAGTAGCTAGCAAGGTTTCTTCGTCCTTCTACTTCAAGTAGGACTTAAAGTAGAGTAATTTTCATTTTCATGCACGTAGATAGTTGTGGATTGTGGTGATTGATTAAAGCAACTTCGTTTAATCCATACCACTAGCGAGCTTGTTGATGGTAAGTTTGCCTTGTGTGGTCGACTGGAATACCTTTTAAGCTTAACTTCAATCATGATTCATGTGTTGGCATGCATCGTTTTGATGGTGTTATCATACTGAATTGTGATTTGAAAACCCCTTGCTACTCCTTTGAAGATTGCACCGACTCTGTAGAAGCTATCCAATGCTAGGCGAAGCAAAGTTTGGTTGAAGCTTGCTGAAGTTGATCCCACGTTCCGGTCTTAGATAGGACTTAGACTTCCTAAACCCTGCACTCATTTAAATTCCGCACATTTCCGGTTAGTATAGGAAATTCGTACCTTATTGCCAAATCATCCGCACCGCGTGAAATCCCCTTTCATCATTAGCCTGCTGTCTGCTGCATCGTGAACTTGTGAACAATTGTGTAAGTCCCCTCGTGAAAACAACAAAACACAACGAACCAACTAAGTGTATTCCATTGCATTGAAGGAACCTTGGAGTTGAACGTATGATCTCTCGCAATCTTAGCATACAAAATACTTTGATCAAGAGAGAATGGAGTAGCCGTTGGATACTTTATTCTGCTGATTGGTGCAGTCACAAAAATCACATGAACAATACCCCACTGGGTTTTGATTCCCATGTATCAAAGAGATAACTCTAAGCAAGGGCTCCGACGCCTACAATTTACAAAAGATTAAAGTTGCAAATTTATAATGAAAGACTTAAATTAAAAAAATAAAAATATTCAAAATTTGAATTTAAATTTGAAGTTTTGATGTTGCCTTCACGATTTTTGTAGTTCTTTGTACAAAAAGGTTGTCAAAGACTATGCTTGCAACCCTCTTTCCTTCAAGCTTCTTTGAATAAGATGAGCGATAAGTCTAGCCATGCTTGACTCACAAACATCTATTTCAAAGAAATCAATAAACCAATAATGCTTTGCAACATTAGGAAAAATGTTGCAAACCTTGTGACATCCGATCTTACCAACTCTTTTCCATGCGTGTGACCTCTCATCAAATTAAGAAATCAAGAGTTATTGTGGGTAAACTTTGTTATGCTCCTTGCATCATTTGCAACCAATGTCTTCAAGTTTGCTTATGTCCTCCAAAAGAGGGTCAAGGCAATGTGCTGTGCAAGGTGTCCAAAAAGGTGACTTATGTTTGTCTTGGAGCAATCTCCTAGCCACCACATACATTGTTGTATTATCAATTATGATTTGTACCACATTTTTTATGCCCACCTCCATGAAAACTTCCTCCTCCAACACTAGACACATTATTTTTTCATTTTTGACTTTGTTAGAGGCATCCACCTATTTAAAAAAAGTCACCTCATTTGAAGCTACCAAAAATTTGATAATGGTGTGGGTTTTCCCATCCGTCCACCCATTTGAAAGAATAGTGCAGCCATATTTTTTTCATTCCTTATTTTGTTTTTCCACTATATTCCTTGCCCTTTCGGTTGTATTCATGAGCAACCTACAAGGACCAAGTAAAATTACAAAATTTTAATTTTTAAACCAAAAAAATAGCCTAAATTCAACATAAATTACTATAAATTAATGAAAATAAATTTAACCTAAAATTCAACATAGTTATTATAAGTATAAATTAACTAACCTTCGACTCAAGTCTTTACGAGAAGGCGCCCTGTAGCCTTTTCTTGCAATTTTCAATGCAATTACTAAATTGTCCCAATAGACACTACTCGCCACATTGAAAGGAATGTTGTTGAATTACCAAAACTCAGCACATTGCATATCTGCACGCTCATGCACCTCCCTATTCCACCCAGTAGCTTCCACTAATGTTTGTGCTCTATGTAGTGTACTTGATCTTTATTTCTAAAATAAATTAACAAATTTGTAAAATACCAGCTCTTTATCTTCTACAATAGCTTAGCATAATATTAGAGAATAATTTTGTAAAGCATCAATTGCATAGTAGGCCATGTAAAGCGTTAAAGTAACACCACTCAGGGATGTTGGAAATAATACTGGCACTCTTCCAATCTCGAATTAGTCCAGAACAATGTATTCAAAGTTCAAATCAAATGATATATGCACAGATTAAGGCATCAAATCTAGATATGATGACAGTAGTTACAATCACCAGATTACAGTGCATCCGCTCCCAGGAAATAACGGAAATGAGATAATAACAACACTCAAAAATCACAATTGAAATATGTTAGATCAGATGTTGTGCCTCGTAGGCAATGGCGCGATTGGGAAATGGAACGGGGGCTTGCGGAGCGAGCTTGGTAGTCTTCGACAAATCTTCCACAGTCGCCTCAAATTTATTCAGAGAAACCACATCCTTCTCCTGTTAGACCACATGCTGTGCCACTCTGATTTCACTGAGAAGAAGGAAGATTTTTGATTTGGTCGATACAAACAATCAAATCCAACGATGTCCACAAATTTTTGATTTCTTTTCTCGTCCATTGTCATCCAAAAGTTGCTTCGATCAACTGATTTGTCTTATGGAACGAATAGTGATCTCCTTGTTGGAGTATGGGAAACA
>VDFB02075321.1:207418499-207432124 GCA_007258455.2 Sequoia sempervirens | reverse complement strand
TGTTTAATTCATTCGCTGAAATTCCCATAATTCCTTCAGCTGCTTTTTCAAAAGCAGTAACCCATGTTGATCCTGTGTGGTCTTCTATCTTGCATTGCAACAAATATCTGTAATCACAATCATGAAAAGTATTTTTACATGTTTCACAATGCCATTCACCAATTTCTGTATTTTCCACCTTTTTCTTGCATTTCTTACCACCAATTTCCATGGGGCAAGCCGTGTAACAAAATTTGTCTTGCTTTATGAAGCACAATGTTGCTTTTATGAACATGTATTGACTCTTGCTAGTAATATCAGCTCTGTATCTGTTTATTTCTGCAATATTTTCCAATTTCAATTCCTTTTGATCAAATAAAGAGTTCTTTGTTAGAGATTGGCCAATGAGAGTTTTTCCTTCACTTTCAAACCATGATTTTAATTGCTCAGTCTCTGCTATCTGAGGATTTATATGTAGTTGGGTTGTTGGAATGGTTCCTACAGACTTCCCTCCATAATCACTTATTCGAGCAGCTTTTGCAACGAGTATTGGAAATGCCCCTGCAGTACATATGTCTTGAAGTTTCAAACCTTCATTGTCACAAAAATCACCCCACATTGTGAAGTCTATTTTGGTAGCTGACATATCTTTGATTTGTAGAGTTTGTTTCTTTGTTTGTGTACCATTCCTTTTTAAGATTGTATTTGCTTCATTTATTGATAACACTATACCTACAATGTCAACAATCGTATTATTTTCCATCTCTTTAAGTTCACTTATTAGCTTAAAGTTGAACTTTAACTGCGGTATCTATGTGTTCTCATCTAAGCAAATCTCGATTGTGGAATTGTTGTCCAAAAGGATTTCCCAATCATTATTTAAACTGCAAAATTTCTTATTTGTTGGCTTCAATGTTCCATTGGATATGAGGAACAATTTTCCAATCTCTATACGATAATAAAATAGTTCTGCTATAGCATTGAAACATGTTGCTTTGATTTCATCACCATCAGAATCAAGAAGATTGAAGCTAAAAACTTTTCCATCCCCATTGTATTTTTGAAATAACGAAGTTGTTGTTTTGCCATTACTCGAGCCTTTATTGTCCATCGTTTTTGATATGGGTTTAATGCTCTTATGGGCACAATTCTTTTACAACCTTCCTCTTTTGCGTGATCCATCCCTATTACAAAATTATGTAAATATTATACATATGTATTAAATAAACATCATCGATATAACATGTATGTTGCAAATGTGTTAATTAATGTAATTTGAAATATACATTGAAATATTCAAATAATATTTTCCTAAAAAATAGACATCAATGTCTATATCTAAATACTGTTTTAAAAAGTACAGTATGCCAACAATGGTTGCTAGCTACATACAAAATATATGAACACCTTTATTTACAAAAATAGATATGTAAGTCTATATAATAAGTGTGTTCATAAGAGACAACCATCAATATGACAACTCTTTTTTTGGTTCATATTTGTCTATTCTAATTTTCATACAAGTACAAGAGGAATTGTTCAATGATAACTTTTTCAGTTCCTTGTTCGTATTGCTCGTCATAGAAAAGTTCTTTTAAGAAACTGGAAAAGCTTGCAACTTTCTGACATGTTTGATGAAATTTCCTAGCAATGTCTTCAGTGTCATGAATTTCTTGGCGTTCAACCGCTTGTGTCAGAAGTGCAGCGTCATGAAGTTCTTGAATTATTTGTTCTAAGTGAGCTTCAATTGATGAGTACAACTTATCAATTGGACTTTGCACATATGTGTTTGAGTTAATTGACTCCTCAGGGGCTTGTATCTTTGTGACTGATGGTTCGGTTGAAACAGATTCTTTTTTGCTAGCCATGATCTAAAAAACAAAAGATACTAATAAATAAGTAACAAATAAAGTAAGCATTATTCTAGGTTGGTGCCTAATTTTGTATGATGGAATGTTGACTATTGAAGCTTAATTGTGCATGAATTAATTTGTTGAAATTGACAAGACAACAAGAGATGATAATAGTAGCGTTTTTTTTGGCTAGCCATGATTTTAATAATAAATGATGCTAATAAATATGTAACAAATAAAGATAAGCATTTTTCTAGGTTAGTGCTTAATTTTCTATGATGGAATATTGATTGTTGAAGTTGAATTGTGCATGAATTAACATTGTGAAGTTGACAAGACTACGAGTACAAGAAATGTAAGTACTTGGTATAAGAGTTTTCTTAACGTGGGAGGGTGGTTGTTTGTAGATAGTGACACATGAGAACCTACTAATAAATAAAACAATAAACACACTCATAAAAGTGAGTTTGTAAATATTTTGGTTTTTTGCGATTTTAATTATTTAAAACAAATACTATTATTATTGTTTTAATGAAAATACAAATTTAGTGTAAGAAGAGTACATCCAGTGTAATTAAGTACCTGAAATTTACGTTCTCTTAATATAGAAAGTTGCTTGTTTATTATCAATAGCAAATCTATCATGATACAACTGATTTTTTCTTTCTCTTTTTAAAATTCACTTAATGACAAATTAGTGCATGCTCGCTTGTTGTCTTTCCCCCACTTTTTGAAACAATTGTGTATAACTTTCTCATACAATGTAGAAATATCATGTCTTCAATGATATGCTTAATCTCAAAAAAAATTGCAAAACTTGCATCGAGTCTTTTGAGGTTTTTACATGCATTTACATAACCCTTTTGTTATGGGAAGGTTATGTTAGTAAAGAATTGAACCTATGTATTTATGATAGTGTTCACTTTTCCTTATTGTTATATATAGTTTATTTTAATCCAATGAAGCCTAAGTTTAAAAGTTGATTCACACTTATTAGGGAGTTTGAATTCTAAACTTCCATGCAGATAAATACATACCCAAGTAAGGTTTATACAACAATTATTTTGGGCAAGTCAATGCTAGTGATTCCCAGGTAACAATTTTTGAATGATCCCAACTCTACAAATGGTAAAGCCATTACTAACTCTGTTTTTGTTTGATTGAGACTCTCTTACATGCTAGGTTGAAAGTTGGTGATTACCAAGTTTATATCATATCTTTAGATGACCAAAGTAAGTGTATTGGGCTAGAAAGCATGGTCTTGTGGCTCTTTCAGTTGGTCTTAAGATGAGTATTAAAGGATTGAATCATTAAAGATAATTTCATATTTGGGTAATTCTTGAGTTTTAATAATATTCTCAATTTAAACATAAGTTTTGACCTCCTTAATAATGCATGGAATCCTTAATTTATAGCTCAAAGGCCTCATTTGGATTAGCTTGAGTTTTGATCCATTTTTTTTTTTCCATTTTCAAGATAGATTGGCATGTTTTCTTGTCAAGGCTGAGATGATTTTGAGGCTGGCTACCAAACATAGTAGTAAATCAAGTGACAACCAATTAGAAGTGCTGAAAGGAACCCTAATTAATAGAGACAAAGTATCTAAATTTTTATGCAGCTAAAGCCAAAAGCTAAATCTAAATCTAAGTATATCCCTTAAAGTTTCTGGATCTAAAGTTAAGAAGAAATAAAAGCAATACATCCCATCCAATACCTTAGTGCTGCTATGCTAGTCATAGAGAAAATGAGGTTTACATTTTTGGTCATCATTATTTTTCGTAACATGCATAAGAAATTTGTGTTGAAGTTATCCACCTCTATGGAAGAAATACCATTACTGGTCATGGTTCTTGGATATAAAACCTTCCATTTCATCAAGGAAGGGGGCAAGCACATATTTTCGATGCTCTTCTCTGTCTCCCAACCTTTCTTGTGTGAAAACTTATCCTTGCTTTGTGACCACCCAATATACTTTCTTGGTTAGAATGGAAGATGAAACCCTCTCTAGAGAAGATTATTTCATTTCAAATGTACAATGAATTATGATAAATAGTTTTTCATGCCTTCAAATATAAAACTAAACTCCTATATTCCCATCAAAGCATCTTATTTAACTTGAACATTCCCGATTTGTTATTAATTCAAGATTTACTATGTTGGATTTTGTATATGAATTCATCATAATAAGGATGTCATTGTAAACGCCTCTCAACATAATAAGTGAAATTAGCATAGTAAGGAAGTGCACTAGTTATGTTGATAAAAAAATGTTTTGGGAGTAGAAATTGAGGAATAAAAAAGATCATATAGTATGACTGCCTATTAATTTCAGTTTGCACAAAATCATTAAATTGGTATATTAGGAGTTTAAAATAGAAATAAATATTTCTACTCTTATTTTGTGCAACTCTTGAAAATCAAGGTGAGTAGGTTTCAAATCTAAAACTTAAGGACTTCATATATCAAGCTAGAGTTAGGGTTAGATTTGCAATCACATTATCATTTTCATAGTTTTGTAAGGTAATTCCACAATTGTAGAAGTCGCCCTTATCATTAGGTAAAATTTTCACTAATTTATGTTTTATTCAAATGATAATCTTGTAGTGTACAGGTGAATCAATTGAAAATATTGGCAAAGTCAAGTCAAGTTCAAATCAAGAGCTTAGTACATTTATTTATTATTAAAGTTTAATACATTATTTTGAATAATTACTACCCCAAATATTGATCTTAGGGCTATTTATTTCTCAGTGACAATTAATTAATTTATCCTAGGACATTTATGTAAGATTTATTTATATTTTACATATTTGGTGAATCCAAAATTCTTACATACCCTGGGGTTTGTTCCTTCTATACATTGGTTACAAATCTATTATTTGTGATTGTAAATTATTTATTATTTGATATTTGTGATTATACATAATTAATTATTGATATGATCAAGTTTTGGATCCAACCTTTATTGTGTTCCATTACTATAGCTTAATTAGGGTCTAGGTTTTCATTGTTGATACCTATTTAGTTCACACCCACCTACCCTTTGGACTATTCCTTATTCATTGATTGTTTCTTATGAACTCTCATAGACAATTGAATTTAGCTTTTATCCATGTATGTCTCACCAAATTTGATGTATTCCTTTATTTATCAGCATTTGATTATTTTATCCTTGACAATTTAATATCTTTTAATCATATGAATGGGGATTTATTGTCTATGGAGTTATTGTTTAGCCATGTTTATGATGTTTTCTCCTTCACAAAGTTGGCGATTTCTCATCCTTCTCTTTTGGATGTACCCTCACCTCACTTATCCATGGGTTCCATGATCCTACCTATCCCATGATTAGTGCTAGTGATGAGCATGCTAATATATTAACTATAAGCACTTTCCCTTTACATTCTTAAGGTTATAGTGTTGATAAACCTTGTATGACAGATATCCATGATTATCCATATCTCATGGTACATTACATAATGATATTACTGGTTTAGGTAAAAATTTATTGCATGATGACTTTGATGGTTCACATGATGCTTCATTATGTGTCAAGTCATCCTTACTTTCTAATTATGAGTTTTAGATTATTATAACTTATTGATAAGTGAATTTAGACTTAATTTTCAAGGGATAGAGTATTCCATTGGTTTGATTCCTCTTGCTAGATTTTATATCAATTATGACATTGGAACATGATTTTTTACTATATTTTCTCTTTCCTATTTTGTATTAGGATAATATGGATAGTTTGCATAAGGATAGTTTGGGCTTCTCTAGTCCCATTGACATATCTTTTGATCCTTGTCTATCTTCTTCATCTAATATCCATACAAATGATATTATATATGCTCCTATGAGATCTAAAATTTTATTATTAAGGGGAGATTCAATTGCTCTCCATCTCCATTTATATTTTATATGGTGTCTATTTCATTGGATTACCATATAGTAGGTCATATACCTACCAAAGAATAGATATGGGTCAAAATGTCACATCTGATCAACCATTTTCCCCTTCTATTACTCTATTATTACTTAATTCATCTAAGATTACATCCAAGCCACACAAGGAATATCATATTATTGATTAGTTATGAAATACACAAGTTAAGATAAAACTTTTGGATTTAATTTATGTACATCACCTCTATATAAGGAGGTCATATAGAGAGATTTATAAATTATACAATCGCATTATGATATTCTCCATAATCAATGACTTATTTGATTACATCCATTGGGTCCTAACCCAATCATAATATTGCATTGGATTATGTTGATATTCCATGCAAGTTATTTAGTATTTGTTGGTGTAAATATTTTATTTTACTTAGGATAGTGTTGATCATAAGTAATATTGCACCTAGTTATTAAGCTTACTTGGGATATTAATAGGAATATTTAATTATTCTCACATAGGTAGCTAATAATTACATATGTTCACCTTGAATTGAGGTATTGAAGTGCCATGAATGCCTTATCAATCCTTGATTAATGGTAGACATGGGTCACCTTTGTTTAGTCAAGGCCACCTCTATCTCAATTAGATTGAGTTAAATCACCTCTTAATTGGGAGTGATTAAGATTTAAACTCTTACCTCTTGAGCATGTCATCTCCTTGATTCATGTATCCAAGTGGTCTATATATTTGTAATTTCTCTTTGTAATTATGTTATATAACAATAAATATAGATATTATTATTCATATCCTCATTATATGATTATCTCATAGGTATTAAATCCTAGGTAGAGTTAATGTTTATGCAAAATTATAAACTTCATCCTTTTTAAGGTTTGGGAGCATGTAGATCTTAGCTTCTAACATATCTAGCGAATGGTAGAGATATTTTGAGACACCACCATCTCTAGAACAATTGAATTAGCTAGGACTAGATGTTGTTTCATGCAGATATGATAATTAGAGACTTACCAACAAGAGAAAGGGTTTATTTTTATTTTTATAGGGGTATTTTGCAAGAAGAAAGTTGCTAAAAATTTGACTGTCATTTCATTCAGAAGGGCCAAAAAACTTATGAATTGACATAAGATATGTTGAATTTGAATTATTTGAAAAAAGGAAAGAAAATAGCTCAAAATTTTGTATGGCCTCCCTACACAAGTCTAATGCAATTATTTTTAAATAATTTTTTAACTACACTTTGTGATATTTTTATTAAAAAATCAAAGCAAAGTTGAAAAAATAAAAAATAATAAGTATCAAAATATTTTATATTTTTTTAAGATCTTAAGCATTCTTATTTCCTATCTCCATGGACTTGTTTTTAATTTGAACAACCATAAAAAAAAATGTGTTTGGTTAAACTACAATGACATGGTCTACAAATTAATATGTTTTATAAGTTTTTGAGGGCATCCTATATCACATAGAGTACAATGATTACTATATAACTACCATGACCATAATTAGGCAATTGTATAGATACCTTGAACCTTCAACAACTTGTGGTGTTCCCTTAGAGAACCTTGCACATGGGGATAAAAACAAAATAATGTATCCTCGTGATACCCATCTATAATCATTCATACTCACATCATTGATGTGAGTTGTTTATGGAATGTTTAGCGTACTCATTCAACATGCATTAATATTCCAACACCTTTATTAAGTTCACCAATCACTACTTTTCAAATGTTCTAATGTGGACATGTTGTAGAATGAGTAGTGTAGTCAAATGACATGAATCATGATTCCACTACCACCTCATATTAACACTCTAACATTTCAATCTGCTTCATCAATAGTATTGAGTAATTCTTCATAATTGAACATCTTGTGGGATATGCAATGTGGTCACATAACATGTGTCGGATCTTGGGACTCAAGTTTTTAACGTTTGCTATAATTTTATTGACTCCTAGTACTTTAATTACTTAGGTTTTATTTTTCCCATCACATGTAACCAATTTGAGAAATATTTGAATGGGTTTTTACTTGTCATTTTTTCCTAAGTGGCATTCCCCTATATACCATTCATATGTTAAATATTGTAAGACATCTAAAATTTTCTAAGTTTGGTATATTTTTTGATGAATTTCTTAGTTCTATGCATGTTTTTAGACCAACAAAACCTCCCATGTTGACATATCATCCATATGAACTTTGGGACCTTGAACCTATGCCTTGGAAAATTTCCATGCACTAGAGTTTCAAACTTGAGCCTCACTTGATAAAATTCCCTAAATATCCTTGAACTTCAATCCCCAAAAGTTTGTATTAAATACTTGTAGAGGAGGGGATTTGCTACCCCTAAGTGTACAGGACACAAAAGAGCCTAAAGGGAGAAAATTTCCCTCAACTACCTCAAGACTAAATAGGTTGAAAAGGAAGGGAAAATTAAGCTCTATTTTGTTTATGTTTTCTAATGGAGGTTTTCTGAAATGAGTGAGAAGGCCACAAAGGTCTCAAACTATGAACTAACTGGCTCTTGGCTAGAGGACGCTAGTGCGTGAGTTGGATGATAGTGTGTGGCCCTGTCATCTTAGAGGTGCATTGGCATCTCGTACGAACAGAGAGCTAGGTCCATAGATTGAAACTCACAAGGCATGCTAACAACCCAAGAGTTTTAATCTAACAATTTAATAGTGAACGAAGAAGTGCATGAAATGAAAGGAAACAACAAGAAGAATACTATAACTTAAAAGAAAAATTATTTAATAGCAAAATGACAAGGGAAATGAAGAAGAAATCAAACTTACCAAGGGTCTAGCCTCTTGCAAGCTCCTTATGAACACAATGAACCTACACACAAGATGATGAAAAAGTGTTGTGGTTGTGTTTTGGAGCTTGCCTAAGTCAAGCCCCCATTTTGGTGTTTCCACCTCCACGGACAACCAATATGCAACAATAGAGAGAAAATGATAAAGAAAGGAAATAGACACAGTTTATAGAATGCAAAGACAATCTATATGCTATTCTATAAACAAGAAAATGAAAGTAAATAAATATGTTACCCTCCTTTCTATGTGCTTGGTGAATCCAATAGAGGAAGGGAGAGAGCAAGACAATTATGCTTATATTGTAAAGCTTGACAACCTACAATAGAAAGTGGTGTAGAAGCAATAAAAATGGTGTAGAGTGTGAAGCAAGTTGAGAGAAGGCAAGAATAGAGTGAAAGAAGGTAGAGAGAATGAATGGAGTTGCAAGAGATATGTTCAAAAGGTATTTTGGAGCCAAATAGACCTTTTCGGGTGGTCAAGATTCGAAGAGAGGCATTACATTCACAAGGTGGCAGAAAGTAAACATCTCCAATGTCTCTTGATGTGGGAATCTCATCAGGGTGCTAGCACGACACATAGGCATCCACGTTAAAAATTCCCTCATCGATGCAAAACGATAAAATGCATGCGCCAAAAGCAAGGAAAAGGTGGTGGATTTTGCATTGTCAGTTTTATAAGGCTAAGGTAGGGGTATATAATGGGAAATTGCACTAGGGTGCAATTTTATGCCATTACACTTTTCTCCCTCTTTAGCGAGCATATGTGTCTAATAATGTGCAAGCTAACGTAGAAAGAGATTGAAAAGAATATACCGAAATGTGGAGGAAGCAGTCCTTCGATCTGGTATACCTGACATAGAACGAGCTTCACCAGAATGCAAAGAGGACACAGGTCTTTGATCCTACAAAGCAAGTTGCAATCTCATCAAAACCATGTCAGCTACAAAAAAACATTTTAGGAAAAAAAGCGAAAATAATAGACACAATAAGACACTCTGATCAGATCTGTGGTTGTTGTAAACTGTGTTGTAGAATAGTCACAAAAAACACAAGTCTAGTCAGGTTGCCCCCAAGCTAGATGCTAAGATATAAGACATCTAGACACCAAGACACAAGATGTCAAATATCAGACACAAGACATAAGCATGACACAAGATAAATTAATGTGAAATACACTTCCCTAATGGGCCCACACGTGCTAATGCATAGTCTAGGCGTGAGGATAGGGTGGGCTAATGGTTCTTTTATTTAATTATCATTAAATGCCATTTCATCCTTCAAACAACTGTAAAAAGGCAACTTGGGTGCCTAAATTTGTGGTTTCATTATTTATGCATGTGAGATGTACGGATTTAAGGCTTAATTCACATGTATGCATTTTAAATTCTAATTTTTACTTCTCAAGGCTGATCATGGGGTGAAATGTCTGGTTTTTGGAACTTTTTCATCCATTAACATGAGCTTTTGTGATTTACATTATGCATGATTCCAGATAAGCTTATTTCTTTGATTTTTGTCCTTTCAGGGCTTCTAGGAGGCGGATCTCAACATTGAAGGAGAATTATTAAGTTTTGAATGAGGTTTTTCAATCATTGTTTTAATGATTTTATTGATCTAATCATGCATGTTCTTATGTAATTGAAAACTATGGACAAACATGATAATATTCTTTGTGTATGAAGGTGGGTTTCAAGAGTTTTTGCTGAGACTGTTATCATGTCATATGAAACCTTATTAATGAGGTTTGCAAGGGATATTAGGAAATTTTCTTAGATTTGATGACCCATGGTCACTCATCAAATCCATCAAGGGTTTCTAAAATATTTTGTTAGGACTGTCATAAAATTATCATCAACATCCATTGGTTTTAACAGTCTTTTGCAGAGAGGGTTACAACATACCTTAAGAATTTATTGTGTTGTGAATCTTTGTAGACCTTTGATGATTATGTTCCCTTTAGGAATGACAAGGAGATATTAAAACTATTAAGAGGACTGCATTTTCGCTGTCCATATACACATATGGGGCTGTCATGAACCATTAACCTTGGAAAGAGCCATTGATATAACTTCTAGAAAACTTATGGATGGTAAGTTTACTATCATGATGATGATTATAATGATTCAAGGGTAGCCGCATCAGTTAGAGGCGAAATGAGAACAAGAGGACAGTCGTGGAGCACTCTTTTAATAGTGAATACCTATTGGGAGGAGAATTAATCATCCTAATTTCAAGATCTCGTCTAAGATGATCACTTAACCCTTGAGGTCATTTTGCATGCTAAAATACATATCTTATGATGTTTAATAAAGGAAAAATTGAGCAAGGATGCCCTAATTCCAGAATTGTCAATAGGCAGTATAGTAGTCATGAGGTGGTCATTATTTGGAGTGGCTGTGAGATGGATGAAAACTTGGATGATATGCTATCTCTGTGGCAAAGGAGATCGCTTTGTGGTGGTTATGACAGTCAGAACCCTTAATATTTTAAGAAGGATTGATGAAAATCATACCTTATGCAAACCCAAAAACTATCATTTTGTGGTGGCTATGACAGTCATAACCCTTAATATTTAAAGAAGGATTGATGACAGTCATACCTTATGCAAACCCAAAAACTATCATTTTGCGGTGGCAATCATAGTCATAACCCTTAATATTTTAAGAAAGATTGCTGACAGTTATATCCTATGCAAACCTAAAAACTATCATTTTTAGAACTGTGATAAACAAAGTGTTTCCATATTTTTCACAAGAACAATCACAAGGTTATTAAGTACGGTGGAGCAATGAAACATGGGCAATCATCATGAAGATCTAAGGGACACTCAAAGATAATTCATATCGTCAACCCCAAATAAGACTATCTCATAACTCATGCAGATAGTGTCAAAACCCTTGAAAGACTGTCATGGGTTTACTTAGGGCCAGTTGGAGATATCATACTATTAAATCCACTCATATAACTATCAGACGTGCGACAACCATTTAGGATGAAGTGTTGAAAATTTACATTGCAGTAAGTCAGATCATGTGAGTAATGCCTATCGAACTATTCTATGATTTCCATCGATAAGGACTGTCTAGTCTTCTAAATGTCACAGATACTCTAATAGATAATGATAATTATGATCCCTAAAATAGTCCAAAACCTTGTTTATATCACAATCTATAGTACTATGATGGCAGAAAATGATCCCATTTTGATTGGGTATTGACAATCACACTAAGGATGGAATGTTTGGATAAGTCATCACTAATGCATTTGACTGCAAAATACGACGAAACTGTTCGACAAAATATGTAAAATTCGATGTTCGTCGGGTGCTTGTAAAATTTGATGTGTAATTTCCAATTTTTTTGAAAGTTTATCCCCGACGTCCGTCGAAATATCGACGAACCTGGTGTTTGTCAAATGTCGGCTATTATTTTCGTCGAATGTTCGACAAACATGAAACATTAAAAAAATCAAATTGTGGCCGACATAAAGAAAAGTGAGTCCGCGCCTGATGTATTGCGACAGTGTTTTTCTCTACTTGAGATAGTTTGTGGAGAACTACAGACGATTTTCTTGGGAAAAATAAAAAAAATTCAAGAAGATATCACCAGGTTGAGGGTAGTCATTGTCTTTTTGTAGAATTTAGTTGTGAAGTCAGATTTGTAGTTCCAGGTTTGAAAATCATATTTGAAAGCAATATCTCATCAGATTTCATTTGTAGAGGTTAAGGGTTTTGAGAATTTCATGTCCAGATTTTGTTGTGTGGAATCACCATAAGATCACAACGGAGGAACAGATTCTTGTGAATGTAATTATGTGATCCATAAGCTGTATTGGTCATTTGTACGGTTGTGCTATAACAAATCACGGGGATGCATTCATGTGTGACCCAAGTTTAATGTGGCTATTCCACTGTGATAGAAATGGAGGCACTCATATAATGCGGATTAGTCGGGTTGTATAATGTAGGTGTCAATAATCATCATTGGGTGCATTCGGGTTGTCTCAAGTTTAATAGGATAGGATGTAATTATAGCATGATCGAAGAGTGATTACCTCTTCTTTTGCAATAAAAGAGCCTATAGCTACAGTTGATATGCGAGTGGTTGTGTTATATCAATTATGTAGTGCATTCAAGCACAACCCATGTTTAATGGGCTATTCTAGAGAGTGATCCAAGATTTTCTAAACCTTATGAATGTTACTTGACATATATTTTGCATAATCACGAGAAATTCCTTCAAAGGCTTTTTTGAAGTATCAATGTATCCTATATAGGGTTTAAAATGATTTCTTTTAATTAAAAAATAAATAAATGATGTATTTCCCTATAATTAGATAATGTGGAGATCTCCTAAATCTGCCCCAGCACACTATCCTCTTTGGCACTGTATTCATTACTCCAACTACTAGGTTTTGCATGTGACATCTTTAATATCTTCATGACGTGGCTTTTAAATAAATCTCGATCTTTGCTTTAATCCCCTTTTTCATGGTAACCCGCCAGGTTCCACCAATCCACCTTCAATCTCTTCTAAACGTTGTCTTAAGCTGCATAGTATGCATATAAAAGCAAGTCCTTCATACACCTTGAAATTGTTCCAAACCACCACTCCTTTGCCTTGCTTAAAATGTTGCCTCCATAAGCACAATAGGATGTGTTTAAAATCATGGTTGCCAGTGATTGACCATTAAGATCACCACTTTCATCATGAAGATACAATGAGATTTTTGTATTCAAACTCAAGGCATTATGGAAGATAACATTGTGAATTGTTTGTTGTGTACGATTAGATTTTCTTGCACATTTACTGCTTTGCTAACTTCCTTTAAGACTGGGTATTGCACCCTCAGTTGCAATCTCAAACAGCTCACTCACTATCACTTGAAGATTCCTTTCATGAGCATCCTTCTATAAAATCAAACTATGCCCTATAAATTGCCTACTTACTATAAGGGACTCATTGTTTCATGTTATTGTAGTTCTTAAGATCCTTCAACCTTATTGACACTACTTCACAGTCCACAAGGTATTATTCACTATTTTCCCATCTTT